>PVKA01011146.1:49123-62179 GCA_004027165.1 Ctenomys sociabilis | reverse complement strand
GCACTAATGGTGGTTGGACAGGATATTATGTCGGCTTTTAGTGCTATGGTCATCCACTAGGTAAATAATTATTGAATCTTTGATATAATTCAGCTATAAAAAAAACCTGTAAATATAATATCATGTATGCACCTTGTACAATACCAAAACGTTATGAAAACAGTTTGCAATGTATTAATTCATCAACTCTGTATGGTTATGGTGTTTTGAAACTGTCTGATTGACATTTGTATTTCAATAAAATAAAAATAAATGGAAAAAAAAACCAAAGTTAAAGACCAACATTTCATGATCATCTCAATAGATATGGAAAACATATTTTGGCATTTTTATAATGCAGGATAAAGATATTATTGAGTTTGTCTCAATGAAAGTCAGCAAGTACATCATCAAATTTATTAAGAATACCATAGAGACTGAATTATTTTATCACTAAACTAAATAATTATATGTCAAGAACATTATTTTAAAGTTAAGCAATGACTGCTTTGAGCAATTAATTTGTACAGGAAGCAACTGCACATAAGTATAATCTTGAGTATGCAGAAAACTATTTGCATTCATCAAGTGAATACTAATCCTTCTAAGCCATAATGTAAGAATGTCTTTCTATTTTTTATGTTTTCTTTGATTTTATTCATTAATATTTTGCAGTGAGTAGTGCTTGCATCTCACAATTTCTTGAAAATAATTTATAGAATGAGGGAAAATATCTGTAAGCTATGTAATGGATAAAATATTAGTATGTATTCACTATACTATATATTGTGTATTTATATTATTTATTTACATATTGTAAATATATAAATAACTCATTTCTGTAGAAAAACATCAGTTAGAAATGGCCAAAGATACCGGGAAGATGTTTCTCACAATAAGTAATAGTTAACAGATTTATCACAATATTACTCAATTTTTATGGTGATGCAAATGAAAGCCACAGTGAGAAATCACTTCAGAATGGTTTAAGTGGCTGCCCTCAGAAAGGCTAAAGACAAGAAGAGAGCCTTGTAAACGGTTGGCAGGAATGCACATTTGTGCAGTCATTGTGTAAAAAGGTTATGGAAGCCTTCAAAACCATAGATATATAATCACTGGAAGAACTGTATTTTTTGAAATACACATTAAACCCTATTCATATGTACAATTGATATTTCTTAATAAAAACATAAAAAGAATATTTTTTAAAACCATAGCAGTATAATTAACTCATATACCCACAGAAGTGAGTATCTACTCAAAAAGTCTGAAATCATTTTCAAAAATGTTGGTACACTATGTCTATTATAGCACTTTGCTGAATTGACAAGTTGTAGAAATAACTGAAATGTTCATCAACAGATGACCAGATAAAGAAATATGGCACATATACAAAATGGAATACTGTCAATGCCTAAAAGGAAAGACTATAATTTTCAAATTCATGAATGAAAGGTTAGCATATGCTCATAAATAAGCTAAACATAGGACAAATATTGTATATATATATATATATATATATATACAATATTATATATATATATATATATATATATATATATATATATATATATTTACAGAACTCGCAGAATGCAGGAGGGTGGTGGTCGTCACAAGTTGAGGGTAATACAAAGCTGATAATAAGTACAAAGTATAAGTTATAGAAGAAATACATTTTATTTTTGTTTTTATCACACATGATAAAAATATCTTATGAAGTACACTTTAATAACACTGAGAAAATAAATGCAAGAACGTCTTAATATTTGAACTGTTCACTATATAATATGATGGGTAAGTTAACTAGGTTTATTTAATCATAACATACATTAAAATCATAACTTGATACACCAATCTAATTTTTAATAAATAAGTTTCAAAGAAAATAATTTTAATAGGCTTGGAAACAAATAATTCAGTGGATTGCTTATGTTCCAAAAATTTATAGAACTTGTAAAACATGGACTCTAGAGGCAAACTGCCTTTTTTTGAAGCCAATTTTATCTACTATACGATGTACAACAGCAGCCAAGTTACTAAATCTTTCTGCCTTGTGCTATCTGTAAAACAGAATGGGTTTCATAAAGGTGGTATGTAAAGTACTGTTTATACAAATCATGGGTTATGTAAAGTGGTACTTAGGCCCTTAAAGTACATAGTTGGGATAAAATAATCCTATGAACACATTTCTTAGAAAATAACAACATTATAGTAGTGTTTATCAGATGCTTGGATTTGTGGGGAAATTATAAATGCAATAAAAGCTTAAAGCTATTAAATATTTTCCTTCATCCTATACTGATAATAACTATTGATAACTGTAGCTCATTTATAAAGCACACACACATTTGTGAAAATATCAATACTTTTTAAAAATTATGGGATAAAAGAGTTATGTAGGAGAAAAATGTTAATGTAAACAAAGTTTTCCTTCAGAAATAAAATTCAAAAGTTAAAGCATCTAAAAGAGAAAAAAATGAGACAGAGAGATGAAGAGAAATAATGAGAAATGCAAATGATCTTAGACAAAAAAGTGGAACCTTCTCATGATATAATAGAAATGTTTTTCTGAATCCCCCTGAGAAGAGATTGCAAGTGAGTTCAGAGTAGCAGACCCTGAAAAAAGCTTTGAAAGTTTACCAGGCACTGGGTAAAATAAAAAGCAAAGAATCTTCAACAAGCAAGCAAAAATGTGCTTGACTTGCAAATTTCTAGGGTAATTAACATGCAGCTTTCCCTTTTTTTTTTTTTTTTTTTTTTTTTTTTTGGTATTTTAGGGAAGGGTCTACGGGGTGTTCAGGGTCTCACTATTAGATTGCACTTGTAGCGATTTTCCTGTTTACAGCCCCAACAGCTGGGAATATAAGCATGAGCCACCCCGCTCTGTCTCAATTTCTGTCTCAGCACATCCCAGGGGCTGGGCTAGCATGGCAGACCAGGGAATTGAACCTCCAGCCCCTGCACCAGCTTATAGGCTCTTTAATTCACTGAACTATATGGCCAGCCATCTTCCCAGTTCTAAATTGTTTAAAAAAGTATTTTAATAACTACTTGTTTTAAAATATCATTAAATTTTTAGTATGATCTTCAATAGAAACGTTTGAAATAACATCAGGAAGAAAAAGGACATATTAAATGTTTGAACTGTAAGAGAAGAGAAGGAGATCAGAATTGTGTATGCTTGATGCTAGAAATGTCATGTGGTGGTATGATCTGGTGTGAAGGGCCAATTTCTTTTTCTTTTGTTCATACGTTCACTTGGGCCTATACAACGTGATTGAATTGATAGTTTAGGACATTTTAACCTCCTAGAACAGTCAAGTAGATCTTATGTTTTAAATTTAATTGAAAGTGTTATTATTGTTTAGAACAATTTTGAAAGAAACACACTTTAGAAAAAATAAGGTTTTCAATGCTGGGTGCACTGGTACACACCTATAATCTCAGCACTAGCACTTGGGAGTCTGAGGCAGGAGGACTGCTACAAGTTTGAGCACAGCCTGTGTTACCAAGTGAGTTCAAGGGCAGCCTGAACTGCATAACAAAGCTCTGAATAAAAGAAAAAAAACAGAGAGAGAGAGAGACAGGATTTTAGTGTTCTTTCAAAGGTTACTTACAAGGGAAGAATGTTTTGAACTGACCCTGAGGTTAAAAGATTAAAGGGAGATAAATTAAAATTAAACTTCTTGATATATTTAAATATGAGCAAACAAACCAAACACATTATAAAATGCCACTTATGTACAATTTAACCTGGTCCTTGAAATACATGCATTTACACTTACATGTACACATCCATCTGTCTTCAAAAATCTTTTTTAACTAGCAAAGCCACACTGTGATATTTTATTTCATTGATTTTATTGAAAAAGAATTAACAATGAGAGAGTTTCAAAACAGGTTAGTAAGACAGTTAGAATAATTAATGCATTACATATGGTTATCTTTGTAGTAGTTATTCATAGTTCAAGATGCAGACATGATATCTTGTCTAAACACTATTAGTACAGATTTGTCTTCTCATTGAATTAAGAGGAAGTAACTGTAGATCTATTCTAAATATTTTGCATATACAGAAATATGTATATATATGTATTTTTTCACTACGAAATGGTCCTTCATTTATATCCTCTTTTTTGTTTACTTTTGTCAGCAATGGGTATTCCATTGCCATTCAAATATTGTATGTGTGTGAATTCAGCAAAGCAATCCAATATAGTCCAGTAGTCCATTATAGTACTGGGTTATTTACAGAACTGGCATTCTCAGAAGTTGTTTCTTGAGCTTTTTATGGTTAGTATATTAATATGATTTTATTTTTATACCTCATTTTTATACTATTCTACTGGATGGTTAAGACCAAAATAAAGTGAGACCTATAGAACAACAAATGTAACTTTTGTATCTGACAAGATCAATCAAATCCCCTCAGGATTTACCCTGAAACACTATACTACCGTTTATAGATCTTTTGTCAATGTCATCAATGTGGATGAATTATGGCCATTGCTTGACCAATTTGCTCTCTCTGAGAGCCTAAAGGAATATTTTCTCTCCACATGGCTCTCCTCTTTACATCATTATTCACTTTCCTCTATGACCTCATAATCTCCTTGAACAGAAAATCTGAGACACCACTGACTTACCAGATGCTACAGTACAGGTTCTCCTATGTCCTGAGTCCTAACTGACCTTGAAAGGCTAGGGCCAAAATGTTGGCTATTCTTGCAGCCCTTCTTTTTCTCTAATTTTTTGGTCCACACACTTAAGTTGTTAATCCTCCAGAAGAGAAGCTTATTGATATTATTACCTTATAATATTGGCAGTTGAGCTTAATATCACTATCAGTCTGGATATCAAACACCTTAGACATAACATGGAACAGGTATTTTCCAACAGTTATTGATATGCTAAACTTTAAATCCCTATAGAATGTGAAAAACAAATAATTACACATTTTTACACAGAAATTTAGAAATCTAACTATATACAACATTGTAGCAGGACAATCCTATGACATTTTTTTCTTGTCTCTTGTATTGTCTTATTACTTTTTTATAAACATTTACTTATACAGCAGTTATTTATATGACATTAGAAGAAGTACGCATTTAGAAGACCAGAATGACAGACATTCTGAGCATGACGCTAGTGTTACACATTGCTATCCTCGGTGCATTTGCTTAGTTCATATCAGTATATAGAGTTAGGGTGAGAATCATATCAGTTAACTGTTAGCCTCAAAAACCTGATGGAGATTCCCAAGTTCATTGCCTTAACCATGCTGTGCATATAAATGTACAGTATTGCCCCTGTCATGTTTCCTAGCTTTTCTCCTTGCCCTTTTTATGTTGTTCAGTCCTTAAGTTCTTCTTTCCACTTAGTTGTGTTATAGCTTTCTCTTTTATTTCCTCTTTTGGGTTATTGCACTAGGGAGCCTATATGATATTTACACATGTGGGTCTGGTTTACTTCACTTATGAGTATATCTTCAAGTTGTATCCACTTTTATATACAGGTATTGTGTTTATCATTCTTTATAGCTGAGTAATAGTCAATTGCATAAAAATACCCCATGTTTTTCATCCATTCCTCAGATGATGAGCATCTTGGTTGTTTCCAAGATTTGGCTATCACAAATTATGCTGCTATAAACATAGGTACACATACATCACTATGATATGACGTTTTCGGTTCTTTTGGGAAAATTCCCATTATGGGGTTAGCTCCTCTAAATGGAATTTCCAGTCTTAGATGTTTAAGGAGTCTTCAAACTGACTTCCATAATGGTTGTGCCAGTCTCCATTCCCATCATCAGTGTAGAAGTGTTCCCTTTTCCCCACAGCCTCTCCAACATTTGTTGTTGCTTTTATGATAGCCATTCTTTCTGAGTGAGATGGTATCTCAGTGTTGTGTTACTTTGCATTTCACAGATGGCTAGTGATGTGGAGCATTTTTTCATATATTTATTGGCTTCTTTAATTTCGTCCTCTGAGAAGTGTGTGTACATCTCAGATTCTTATTTCTGGTTTGGGTCTTTAAACTTTGGGGCCCTAATTTCTTTATTTCTTTATAAATTATAGAGAGCAGACCTTTGTCTGAGTACTTATTAGTTAAATGTTTTTCCAGATTTGTGGGTTGTCTTTTCACTTTGTTGGAAATTTCTTTTTATTTCAGAAGTTATTTCTGATCTGATTTTCTCTGTACCTTTCTGATGTTGATTCTTTACTTCAGAAGGTATTAATCAGAGATTTCAGCTGTGTGATTCCCAATTTCTTCTGTGCTAGTGTCTCCTGCATTTGTTCTGGATGCACTCAGGGCCTGCAATTGCGTTTTGCTCCTTCTCTTTGTCATTTGCGTAGCACTGTCCACTGACTTTTGGTGTAGAGCTTTGCTGCAGTTATAATATCAGCACCTACTGAAAATTTTACCCAGGAGATATTATATGAATATGGCAGTTGCAGTTTTGTATTTACAGAACTACAATTAGGAACACTAATAATGGGCAGTTTTATTTAGCAGTTGAAAGTCTTTTATAACTAATGGATTTGTATTTTAGACAGTCAATCAAGCATTATATCTGTATAGTGAATCAGATATTGAATTGCGAATTTGTGTTTTAGTTCCCCTAAATTCTGTCTGATCATCTCCGCTTTATGCACCTACATTCTTAGGCAGACGAGCTCACCCTGGTTATCTTTTGCTCCCTTTCTTGGTCAAGAGAGAAAGAGGGAGGCTGCTCTCATAGATCTGGGTCTAGCAAACTGTCTCAGCATACTGGGTCCAGAGCAGTGAAGTTTGACCTCCCCCTGATGTGCCTGGCTTGGATCTGGCTTCTGTGCTCAGCTTCTTCCTGCTGCAGCTTGTGGAAATGAATCTGCTGTGCTCCTCTGCAAGATGTACTGCTCCTATATTAGTTGGGTGATCTGAGCCCTGCCCCTCTGCAGGGAGTTCAGCTACAGAATTTCATACCAGGCCTGTATGCCGGGCCTGGGATGGGTCTGGAGGGGTCTGGAGAGCAGAGCAGAAGGTCTCACTCACACGCTGGGTCTGGGTTGGTTCTGGAGGGGTCCAGCAAGTACAGTGGAGCAGAAGATCTCCTACACTGCTGGGCCTGGGCTGGATCCAGAGTGGTCCTGAGAGTATGGTGGAAGGTCTCACTCACACACCACACTGTGATATTTTGGGCCAAAGAATATTGTTTGGCTGTTAAACACAGTCATAAACTAATGGGTCAGCAGAGACATACATTATAAAACTTTCAGACAGATGGAATGCATGTAAATTTTAACATTACTGAATAAAGACAGCTAAACACACCCATTTCATTCATAAAATAATTGCAAACAATTAGAAGAAATAAATGCAGAAAATGTTCATGAAATATAGATTCTGCTTTGTAATTTTAAAGTCGCTGGAGTTTTTCTTATTTTTATCCTTTTATTTTTCTCTGTATTTACTTTTTTGATAATTGGAAAAATAAAGATATATACATTCATGAAATACTTGCTGTTGAGCCTTACTATAATGAAAGAGAACAGAGTTGCAGTTAGTTATCAGTGCTGCCTTATTTAGGTGGGTTCACTTAGTGTGTTGTGTTGTATAAAATGCCTGAAATGCAGAAATCTTACCTGGCTCACACATGTGCTATGTTTACGCTGCCTTTTAAATTGTAGTTCAAGTTAGATCAGCATATAACAGGGATTCTTAGATGAAATATCACACTAGAGGAGACCAGCTGCTCCATTTTCTCTGTACATTTCATCTGAGGGAAATTAGCCACAGCAGTCCTCTGAGGAAAAAAAAAAATTGAACACTTTCTTCTAGTTCTGGAAGACTATGAAATATGTAAATTTCATACAAAATGTAAATGAATATGTAAATTTTAGATTATTCCTAAATCATGCTTTTTGTAAAGGGCTTCTGTGAAATGTAAATCAAACATTTTCATGTCTTTTTAGTAGTCTCTCATTAGTCTTTTTGTCTTTGTCAGATAAACATACATCACTTAGCAAAGCACAGGTGCAAACTTTGAAAACTCAAGGGATCTTGTTTAGATATTTTCCGTAGCAAATAAAATCTACATAACTATGGGATCTATGATATTCTGGCATTTGGATTTGGCAAAATGAGTGGCATTACTTATTTTTCTCCCAGTTTCAGAAAACACACTTGGCCAAACATACACACACACATAGAGTGATTTTGAGATGGACAGTTTGGCTTTATTTTATTGTTAAATGACTCATAATTGTATATATTTATGGTGTCTAGTGTGATTTTTCAAAAATATGTTACTACCGACTGTTCAAATCAGAGTAGTCATTGTATGCATCAACTGAAATATTTATCATTTCTTTGTGAAGAGTCCACTCAAGATCCTTTTTCTAGTACTTTGTAAAATAAAATTTATTATGGTTGGTTATACTTATCTTGCTATGTAATGAAACACCAGAACTTATTCTGTCTATTTAACTGTAGCTTGGCAACGGTGGACCAACCTCTGCTTTCTTTCTTCACTTTTCTTTCCCTGACTCTGATAAGCATGGTCTCTATGCAGACCACACATGGGAAGCACTCAACAATTAACACAGGAAAAGTAAACACATACATTAAAGTTTGTTGTGTGTCTAAAAGAAATTGTGTAAAGAAAAATGAACTTGTGGAAATTTTGACTGAATCATCTCCTTCATCAATTGGAAAGCATAAAGTTTCATATTTTTAGTGTATAAGAGAAATCTAAGAAAAACAAGAGAATAGCTGAAATGAAAATAATACCCTGGGAGCCCCATCCAGCTCCACATCACACAAGCACCCTACCACTACTCTTTGATCTTGACACCAAAGAGAAAATATGCAGTCTCTATGCTGGCCTGGCCATTACCATGAATTTTCTTTAAATATCAACAGGAAAAACACACCAATGGGCAGTAGATCTTCATTTTTGAGTTGCACATGAGTGAACAGAAAGCAGAGATGAAGGAAGTCTTATGATCAGGTGTTTATGACAGTTTAAGCCCTTTGTTGAACTCCTATCCTGCCTAAATTATTTTGGGAGTCTCCTTAATTAGGAATAGGAAAAGTGATATAATATTAAACTTGTTAACTGGAAAAACATCATGGACTTCTGCACATTGACGTTCAGTTGGGTTTGTCTGGCTCAAAGCCACAGACTCTGTAAGAGCTAAATTTTGCTTTGCTCACACTGATTCTTGTCCTCTTAGAAAAAAACACTTTGAATCTACCATCTGCATGGTGTAGGCAATATTCACTTCAATAAATTAAATAAAATATCACACTGTTACATTTCTAACTCTGCCAGTAATCAAAGTAAGCTATTTCCCCCCTTAAATGTGTTTCAGTTTCTCCCAAGGGGATATATGTGAGCTTGCTTTTTACAGCCAAGAATGATGTTGTGAGTATAGAACATTTTGGTAAAGGTCAAAGAAAGGATATAAGTTAAAAATTTATGTAGTTTGAATTTCAGAAGTTTAGACAGAGACATATTTTAATTGGATAAAATGGGTTACTGTACTAGTAAATCTATTCCAGCTCTTTCATGGGGATGCTGACATACTGACTTGTACAATAAAATAGTGAAAGAATATCCAGAATACTTAAAGCTTAAAATTTACTCAGAATTGAAACGAGAGGTTTATCTACCTTTGTTCAACTACAGCCATATATCGTTTTCTTTCTCCTCATTTCTTCATGCTCACCATTGAAATTCAAAATTTGCCAGAATGAAAGCAATGATCAAAAGGAAATAATTATTAACACAATTTATGCAGTGGGAAACCAAGAACCACTGGTACACTTGGTAATGAAGTTTTTTTTTACAATAATAAGGATAAAATATGGATAATTGTTCATTCAGAGACCTAAAAAAATCACATTAGCCCTAAAAATGTGTACCCTACATAACAGTGTCATAAAGGTGAGTAAATCATACAAGCAAAGGAATGTTGATTTCTTCTAATGTGAAAGCCACACACCACCCATGCTCCGCCCAGGGAGAAATCTTTTCACTCCAGGGCTGAGACGGCGCACCCAGGCATCCAGGGCCGAGACCGCATTTGGGGCTGGGGATTGAACTCTGGCCCTTGTGCTGACCAGGTCAGTGCTTATGCCTCTGAGAGATGTCTCCTGCCCCCAGTCTTCATTCTTTAAACATTTTTTCTCACTCTGTGGGCATGTAGCAGAAAATAAGACCTATACCATAAGTTTAATCATTTGCTATCACTATTTTAATATTCAAATATTTGCAAATTTAGAATAGGTTAAATTTGTTACTGCCAAATAGATTTTATGAAAGTTTCTTGTTTCTGTAAAATTACTTATGTGGATTATTCAAAATGATCAATGTCTTGAAACAGAGTAGATTGAGGAATCATTCTAGATTTTAAAAGAATAAAAGGAAAAGACATTTGAATATTACTGATATCAAAGAAATTATTGTCTCATAGAGTACATATCAGGATAGGTAGTAAAATCTGAGTAAAAACTCTAAATTAAGAATTAGTATTTTTGAAGTTAATTTTCTGAATTTTATAATTTTTTGTTAGGTGAGTTATTGTCCTGTCAGGAACTATAAACTAAAATATTAAATTTAAAAGACACACTATTCTGAATATTACTCTTCAACTTTCCCAAATATACTGCTATACAATTTCACCAAAATAAAAACATTAAAGAGAAAGGAAGATATCATTTATGTATCAGTATATAAAAATGAACTTCATTACCAAGTGTACAGCAAAAGACTTAATCATAAAAAAAGTAATTCACTGTGTGTTTGTGTGTGCATGCGTGTGTGTGTGTGTGTGTGTGTGCGTGTGTGTGTGCGTGTGTGTGTGTATACGCATATAAGTGCAAGTGTGGTTATTTTCTGTAAATGTAAAGATTGTCTTCAACTGCAAGTAATTGGAAATTCAGTTTATAAAAGCCTAATAAAATAGATATATTTTTCTTGGCGGCATGAATTCTAGCAGTTAAGCAGCCCAGGCCTGTGGCCTGAGAAATAGTCCTCCCAATATCTTTTCTCATGATTCTTTCCTCCTGACATGAGATGGCTATTCAAATTCCAGCCATCCTACTACCTTCACATCAGCACAAAAAAAGGTATAATAAAAAAATTCTATCAAAAGACAGTTGCTCTAGGCCAAGTATGATCTCTGTAATGTTCCTATCACTAGATCTTATTTCCTATGATATATACTTTTTCATGTAAGGCGACTGAGTGGAGAATGTTATCCTGCAGTACCATGTTTTCAGATAAAAACTGAGAATTCCCTAGAGAAAGGTGAAAGTGAAGTAAGATGTCTAAGGGAAGATCATAAAACTAATATAGCAGTATAAAGATGGCAGTCAAAAGCCTTCCAGTCCTCAGTACTGAGTTTAAGCCTTAGCTGTCTGTGAATAAAAATATGGTGATAGGGACAGCAAGACAGCTCTGTGGACCAAAGCACTTGCTTAGGCAGGCTTAGGCAAGTGCAGGGTCCGCTCTGGTGTGATCCCTGGTACCACACACCACACGAGCCCTGCCCCCAAGGTGGGCTGAGCCAGCCAGCGTCTGGGCATAGTAGTGTATGCCTGTAATCTCAGTGCTGGGGAGGCTGAAAGCAGGAGGGTCACTACAGTCCAAGCTGTGTAGTGAGACCCTGCAACAACCAAATATATTTAAAAAAATAGGAGATGAAATGAGGAAGTATTTAAAAAATTATTATTTTAACAAAACTTGTTTTTACACTAGTAAACAAAAATTTCCCTAAAATACCTGTTTTCAAGCATGTTGAGTTTCATCTAGAGAAATTAAACACCTGAGAAATTAAACACTGCGGATGTTAGGCTCTGGTCCCTACGATATTATTCAGTTAATCTAGTTTTGCCCTAGTACGGACAGCTGCAAGACTCATCAGAGAAAAATAAAAAAATGCTGTGTTAAAATTGGTTTCATTCAGTCATCAAATGGACAAATTTGAAAATCTTACCTTATTTTAAAGATATCAGCACAAAACCACTTATTAGATAATTTAATTATATGTCTTATCCAGAACATGCAGATATCTAAAAATAGAAAGTGAATTAGGGGTTGAAATGAGAGATAAGAAGTGACAGAGGTTTTTATGGTATGAGAAAAACATTCTGGGACTAGGGAAAGAAGAGTGTACAATGCTTTAGAAAATGCCAAACTGAGCACTTCAGAAATCATTGTAATTTTTATGTAAATTATATTTCAGCAAACCTCTAAATGGAAAGTTCAAACAAACTGTGAGTTTGCCAAATGTTCTTTTTGTTTTCACATTGCCAAAAGTTGCTGTGCAGTATTTGTTCACATGCATGTGAAAGTCAGTTGCACACCCGCACCACTTAGGAGACGAAACACGCCGATGCTAGGCTCTTGACTACGGTGATAGAACTGGTCTAGGTTGAAAGTGATTAAATTGGAAGTTGGTCTTATTTCACCATGATCTTTGCTTGCTGCTTCCTGGGTGAACTAATGGTCTAAAGCACTGTTTATAAACTCCAGAGATAGCCAGGTTCTTTTTAAAGCATTGCAGGAGGCAGAATTAGAAAGTCTTTAAAGGTGCTTCAGTCTGAATTTTAAGAATTTATAAATATGGTACCATACATCACAAATAGGATATACGTGTGTGACTGAGTTAAAGGCACAGGGCTGAGGCAGTCATCTTGGATCATACGATTGGGCTCAAGCTGATGACAAGGGGTGCATAAGAAAGACAAATTTTTCATGTTTATAATCAGAGGAAAAGGTGAATGAGAAAAAGATTGAAGAGACACAGTTTGTTTGGCATGGACAGAGAAATAGAAATGCAAGTCCCTGTGTTAACCAGATTCTACTATAATAGCAGCACACTGAGAAATGACTCACAGGAAGAAATAGATTTCAGGTTATGACCTACTGACTCCCTGCTCTGTGCCTGAGGTGAGGCAGAATATCATAGGGCTGGCAGCACATGGAGGAAAAGGCTGAGCACCTCATGTTATCAAGGAGGCAGAGCCAATGAGACAGAAGCAGAAAGCAGCAAAGAGGGAAAGAGGAAGAGAGGGAGGGAG
>PVKA01011146.1:34121-49023 GCA_004027165.1 Ctenomys sociabilis | reverse complement strand
GTCTCACATTCCTATAAACACCTTTAACTATAAACTGATTGATTGATTGATTCATTCATTCATTCATTCATGAGAGACCTTATAATTCAATCAGTTTCTAGAACTCCACCTTTGAGTACTTGGGTCTTTTGGGGGAACGCTTTAGATTTAAATTGTAACAGCAAGGAAACTAATTCTACCCTAGATCTTCAAGAAGAGAACATATCGTTTCATGCAGCTTGACTTCACCATGAACATCTAAGCTACAGGATACTAAGGTAACAAAGTATATGGATTTAATCTAAAATAGTTAAATATTAGATAAATAATATATATTACATTTTTTCTTTTATTTTCATATATTGCTGCTTTGCTTTTCTTGAAATGTATTATTTGGAGCACATCTATATGCAAGTATTTAAAAACTGTTAAACTGTAATTCAAAATTGAGTCAGTAAACTATTTTACTTGTTTAGTCTACTTGTGTATTGAGTAAAAGAAATACTCAATTGAATAATTTACATTTCTGCATGTAAGTTTATAATTGATTTGTTGACTCAATGCAAATAAAACATAAATAAGACAACTTATAGCCAAATTTTAGTAGTATAAAATTCATTGCAGTATTTTGCTGTCTCAGTTACTTTTCTCCCATTGCTGGGACAAAACATCAACACAAAAAATTAAGTAAAGAAAGGGTTCTTTAGCTCACAGTTAGTGGAGGTTTCAGTCCATACTCGGCTGGCTCTAAGAACAGACTAGTAGCAGCAACGGTGACATCTGTCAGGCCCCTCTCTTTTCCTTCCACACCCTGGTGGACGTAGCTGCTGTGAAGATTCGAGCTCCTCCGAACTGGCATCGCTGCAAGAATCAAGCTTCTCCAAGGAGGAAAAGCCTTCCTCAACCCCTTAAGTGCTGAGTCCTTCCAGGTGGGGGCCTTCACACCTTAGGGGCGGGACCTCTTTTCCCTACGGGCGGTCCTTCCCGCCCTAGGGGCAGGGACTCCCATCCTAGGGCATGGAGTCACTGAGCCCATACAAGTATGCCTCTGATTCCCCAAGTTGACACAATGTATCAACTTCCACACTTACATAAGTGCAAAACTTGAAAACTTAAATACTCAACTAAAATTTAGTTTTCAAGATAGTTTCCTATGTAAATGAAAATACTTGTAGTCTCAAAATGTTATAAGAAATACTAATATTTAGAAAATATATATCAAATTATATTCCTGGCACTTGTTATATACATAAAACTTGTTAACATACATAAAACTTACTTGCAGATAAAAATCTCTAAATGCAAGGAATGACTAGTTTCTCCTTTATGAAAATGATCTCAAATTTGTACTTTTCAAAAAATAATCTTAAGAAATGAAAAGATGCTAAAGTAATAAGTAATGTAAATGTGATTTAAACTCTTTGGAGACTCAAGCCACTACTATCTGTTTCCTTTTGAGAAACAGATGCGGAAATTTTGAAAATGAGAATATGCATCCATAGTCTGTTATTTCTGCAAAAGCTACTATAGTCATGATGCAAACTTTTGAAGGACTGTTTTGAAGTGTTTGGAATTGATCCTAAATAATCTGATTCAGGAAAAGTATGATCTCTTCATGTATGGAAATTTTCTTGCTTATGCATCCTTATAAACAGAATTGTGCAAAGCAAAATCTTATTTTAATCTTCATGCAATCATTAATTTCTTCCTTATTGATCAATAAGTTTATATTATAGATTTACAAATAAATTAACATAGAGATACATTAATGGGTTACTTCTATCATACCTGACATAAAGTAAACACAAATAAACTATATTTTCAAACTTGAAAATATAGATTATCTTTTGTTTTTGATAGAAAACCTGTCATTGAAATATGCATTGTATCTCACATTAGCCTTGCAAATTTACAAATGATTTTTGGCCCCAAACAATATTTTCTGTCATTATTTGGTGTGGTCTGAGGTGCTTTACTGAAGAAGAATAATCTTGAGTAAAGAAGGAAAGAAATAGTTGCTGTTGTAGCCCAAGCCTGAAAACCCACCATTATAGATTTATCCTACAGCTCAAGACAAGGCATATCAATGGTTTTTGCAATGTACATGTTAGCAAATATTTTTGGCTTTGTGAACCAGAAGGGCTTTGTTACAACTACTTGACTTGATACCACTAAGCAAGCTACACGTAATATGTAAACATGAATAGCTCTGGTTATGTTCCAAATTTTATTTACAATTAAAGTGTGAGAAAGAATTGCTCTGGGATCTGTAGTATATCTACTAACTCGTAGAGAATTGCCTCTTTAGAAAATGTTGATGAACCAAACCCTTTGGAAAAGAATTACACTAAATCTCAGCTCTTGACGATTTATTATGAATCACCTCTTGCCAAATTTTCTAACAGTTGTCTAAGAATTGAGAAGCATATACTTGACAGAGTGAATGTAAGGTCAATGGCAAAGCAGTATTTAAAATTGATGTGTTACACATGATGCTAATTGTGCAGAAAACGGACAGACAGAAAGATCCTCAGTAAGTATGACTCTGATTCCTCAAGTTGACACAATGTATCAATTTCCACACTTACATAAGTGCAAAACTTGAAAACTTAAATACTCAACTAAAAGTTAGTTTTCAAGATAGTTTCCTATGTAAATGAAAATACTTGTAGTCTCAAAATGTTATAAGAAATACTAATATTACTAAACAAATACTTAAAAATAGCATATATCATGACCAAATAGACTTCATCCCAGTGATGGAAGGATAGTTCAGAATATGCAAATTAGTAAGTAGGACGCATCATAGAGCAGGAGCAAGGGAGGACAATCACATGGTAATCAGAATAGAGGAAGAAAAAGCATTTGAAAAAATCAACAGGGCAGGGGATATAACTTAGTGGCACAATGTTTGCCTGAAAAAAAATCAACATTGGTTCATGATAAGAAACAAACCTGAGAAAACAGATACAAAAGAACTTTATCTCAATCTGTTGAAAGTCATTTATCGCATACTGGTATAATCATACTAAATATGGAAACCCAAAGAGTTTCTTCTAACAGCAGGAACAAAAAAAAGGACATCAACTCTCATTGTTCCTGCTCAATATGGTACTTGAAACTTTAGACAGAGAAATCAAAATAGAGGAAGGAAAGAAGTCAGCCTATCCTTATTCGTGGATAACCCTTCCCATGCAATGTGCCCCAAATGCTCCTTAAGCCTCCTACAACTGTCAGCCAAATTCGGCAACATAGGAGGATGCAACATCAGCAAGCAAAAGTCAACAGATTTCCTGTAAAGCAATAATAAATTCAGCAAAAAAGAAACGTAAAAAATGCTATTCACAATAGCTTCAAGAAAAGCTAAATACTTCCAAACTATCTTAGCCAAAACAATGAAAGAACTCTAGAACTAAAACTACAGTACTCTGAAGGAGTTCAAAGAGGACATTAAAAAATGGAAAGATATCCACTGTTCCTGGGAAAGCAGAACCAATATTGTCCAAATGACCATATTTTGAAACTTACTTATAAGTCCAATGCAATCCCAATCATAAAAGAGGGAAGTGAAAGTTGATTTCCTTATTAGTATCTCTTAGGTCATTGAAAGGGAAGGTTTGTACTAAGATTGATTGAAGAATTTTTATGCCCATATCTTGTGCTCTGAGTAACTACCATAAGGATAGTAATATGCAGTGTATTCATCTATGATCATGTTACAAAATTTTCATAAAATAAAAACATATCAAAGCATTCCTTATAGAACTACAGAAAACAATCCTAAATTTTGTATGGACCCACAAGGCGCCTAGAGCAAGGAAAGCGAACCTGGGCAACCAGAGAAAAACAGGAGACATCAAAATATTTGACTCTAAGTTAAACTACAAATGAACCTTGCTGAATTGGCATGGTACAGGCACAAAAACAGGCGCATGGATTAATGGGATAAAATAGGGAATGCAGAAACGCCACTAGGGCCATTGGAATTTTTTACAAAGCGGCTAAAATATACACTGAAGGAAAGATAGACTTTTAAAATAAAATGATACTGTGAAAACTGGCTAACCTTACTGATAATGATGAACCTACTAGAACTGCAGTTCTCACCATGCAATAAACTAAGATCACAATAGATCAAAGATTTAAATATTAAAAGAAAAATACTTTAACATACTAAAATGTTAAATAAATAAAACCCTTCAGGAAATAGGCATATGGAAAGATGCTTATGAGCAGAACTCCAACTGCACAAGAAACAAGATCTGGAATTAACAAACAGGATTATAGTAAATTAAAATTTGTACTTTAAAGGACACATCCAACAAAATGAAAATATAATTGACAGAATGTCAAAGCTTTTTGCCAGATATTCCTCAGAGTACTAATATCCGAACTTTATAAATAACTCAAAAAAATGAGTTGGTCAATCATAATTGTGGAACTCTGATTTTATGAAGTTAATTAGATTTTTTTTTGCTGAAGAACTTCTCTGTATTAAATATGCTAATGAACATTATAGGTCTCTATGCCTAAATTTTAATATAAATTGTTTCCAAAGAATAACTTTTTTGTAGTGAAATGGTAAAAATTATTTATTTATTTATTCATTTATTTATATGGTACAGGGTCTCTACACAGCTTGGACTCATAGTGATCCTCCTATCTCAACCTCCCCAGTGCTGGCATTACAGGCGTGCACTACCAGGTTTTGATGGCAAATTTTGCATGTTTCGAGTGGAGTTAGCACACTATTTGGCACTGGGTATCGAACCTGAGTCCTTGTGCTTGCCAGGCAGGCATGTAGACCACTGAGCTGTCTCCTCTGCCGAAATCAGTAAAACCTAGGTAAAGCAAATTATTAGCAAATGATGTAGTCCATGTGAGCCATTATGTACCAGACAGTGGCATAATACTATAGATAGTCATAAAGTGGAAAATATTCTTGAATATTAGATTCAAAAGAGTGGAAGAGTACAGAAGAATGTAGGAGCATACAGGCAGAATTTGGAAAATGAAATTGGGCTTTAAATAGCAATGATGTTCTGAGACATGAGATGAAAAGTCATAGGAAATATTTTCTCTATGAGAAAACTGTTGAATGGGAATCAACTTGCAAAATAAAATCTGTATATGGGCAAAAAAAACTTAACATATACTTTTAAAACTGAAAATCACATAAAATATGTTTTCAGAGGTAATACTAATAGTTAACCTTTATTACAACTATTAACTTGGTATAGTTTTATAAGTAATCATTTCTTTTAGCCTATCTCTAACATACGTAACTCTTATTGTTTTTAAATTTTTTAATAATTTTATTAAGAAACCAACAGAAATGACACAGTTTCAAAACCGATTAGTAGGACAGTTTCAATAATTAATACATTGCATATTGTTGTCTTATTGGTTATTCATTGCACAAGATGCAGAGATGATATTCTGTCCACAGACACTAGTAGAACAAATCTTTCTATTCACTGAATTAAGAGAATGTAGCTGTCTATGTATCCTAGCAAATACATAATGGTCTTCCATTTTTATCCCCCTTTTTTGTTTAGTTTTGTCAGAGGAGGGTATTCCATTATAATTTAAATATTGTAGATATACAGATTCAGCAAAATATTACAATATAGTCCAGTAGTCCACAATAGTAGTGAGTTTTCCGTAAGACTGCTAATGTCAGAAATTGTTGACTTGAGCCTTTTACAGCTCAGCATATTAGTATGATTTTATTTTATATGCTTCCTTTTTAGACTTTTCTGCTGGATGGTGAAGACCAAGGTAAAACAAGACCTATATAACAAGAAATGTAACTTTAGTATCTGATAAGGTCAGTCAATTCCCCTCAGGATTTATCCTGATCCCTGTACCACAGTTTGTACATCCTTTGTTAGTGTCAGCCATGTGGATGAGTCATGGCCATTGCTTGACCAGTTTGCCCTGCGTGAAAGCCTGACAGAATGTTTTCCTTTCCATGTGACTCCATTTTCAACGTATTCCCTTTAGAAGGAGACTGAGATCACAATTTATTGGTAGAAAAATACTTTTCTGTATAAATTTCTTGTAGATATTTCTGTCTCAATTTCTTATATTTATACAAACCTTAGTGCATAAGTATTGAATTTTTGCCAGTTTCAGAATATAGTGCTTCATCAAGATGAATGCTTAGAAGAGTTGCAATTCTTCTTTATTATTTTTGTATTAATTAGTATTAATAAACATTAATAAAGTGTTTCCGAGAGTGAAAATTGTGGTAACAAAGAGAATCAAAATAGACATTAGTGCATGGTATTATGATTTATATATGAAATGTTCCTCAGTCATTTATTTAGAAATGAGCTTTTAGAATGCGGGCTGGGCTATGTGGTGGAATATTACCAGCTGAGTACTTCACTGGTGAACTTAGGGCCAACTGTGCACTGGGGAGAAGCCTGTTTCGAGGTGTATCAGTCGGCAGGGACCTGGAAGGCCGCGTTCTTGCCCAGCGGTTCCCTTCTCTCCGCACCTCCTGAGGCCGCATTTTGAACAGTTTTCTTACACTTTCCTCTTTCATAAATGAATTTCTGCCAGGAGCCAGGTGACCAGGGATGACCCTACTGGAAATGGTAAGCTAAGTAAGCATCTCGTTTTTTAAATTGTTTCTTATGTGGTCATTGAAGTCTTCTCAGGTTTTATCTTGTAGTCCTGTACATTATTCTGAAGATCCTTTGTCTGTGTCACCCATGTGGATGAGTCACAGCCAATGCTTGACCAGTTTGCTTTCTGTGAGAGACTGAGGGAAAGTTTTCTCTTCGTGTGACTCTCCTCAGGCACACTATAGAACTTCAATCTCTTTCCTCTGTGGCTCCATAATCTCCGTGTTCAGAAAATGTGGAGCTCACCTGAGTTTCATGATGTTGCAGTACAGGTTCTCCTATGTCCTGAGTCTTCGCTGACCTTGAAAGGCTAGGGCCAAAATGTTGGCTGGCCTTGTGGCTCTTCTATTTCTCCAACTCTGACTTGTGAACTTAGGTTGTTAACCATCCAGAAGAAAAGCTGATTAGTATCTTGCAGCATATGCCATTCACTTTGCCTTATCTGACTCAATTGATTTTAGTTGTGTGCATCAGGTGTTTTTTCCCAGTCACAGGACAATGACTAATACATTTCTAACAGCCTTTGTTTAAAAGCTGTAAAAAACTTTAAAATAATTCAAGGAACATTTGGAATACTTATGTTACATATTTCTAGTTCTCAGTCCTATTTGCATATATGTGATTATTGTTAATTTTAATATTTATTTTTATTTTATTAATGAGGAAATCCTTGTCATTTTCCTGCTTCTACTGATTTTAATTCCTCTTGCATTAATTTGACATATTCTAAAGAAAAAGGCCTGTAAGAGACTGAGCTGGAACAGAACTTTCTTTCTTTCTAAGCCCTTTCCTAGTTTTCTGGGGACACTACGCCCCTTCCCTAAATTGTTATAGTTTCCTTTTTCTTACAGTACCTCTTATTATCCAAAATGTTTGATGAGCACAAATAACAACACTTAAGCACTGAGAAGGAAATTTTACTACATGCTCACTGTCATGCTTCATGTAATTATTTATGTTATTCTCTACACATGCATACAAAAATAAGCAAATTCTTGTCATAGTATGGTAGCTAACATGAAAGTCTTTAAACTCTGATGTATTTTTATTTAAAATGTATATTGATGTAACTTAGCTAAGTTCTTACTCTTATTTTTGACGTAAATATAGAACTCAGAAATGGACAAGTACATACACTGTTTTTATTCTGATGCATTGACATTTTCTGCTACATGTGTGATAGATTTCCAGAAGGCTCCATGAGGCACAGTTTTAATTTATTAGCCATAAATGATTCTGCAGCTTGGAGCCATGATGGGATGAAGTTTGCAGAGAACCAATATGCAGAGGGAGCAGTTTGAAATTTCCCTCAATTCTGGAAACTATTCTGGAATAATTTAGCATATTTCTTTTTGGAGATATATCTTTCAAATCTTCCACAATGCTTATTTTTTGAAGAATTTGAAGTTTAGTGGATTAGAATGGAAAGTAGCCAGCATCTAGAGTAACCAAAGCATGTAACTTAAGTGCTCTAAGATGATTTTGGTCAAGAGTGAAGGTGGTGTAATATTTGTACATCACTGAATGTGTGTCATCCCATTTATTCATACAATGCCCAAACACGAATAAATTCTCTCAATAGATGCAAAAGGTATTCAACAATTTCACCATTTCCTGGCAAGCATGAGGTCCTGAGTTACATTCCCAGTATGGAAAAAGAATCCAGCAAACCTTCAAGACAAGCTCTGAATAAATTAGATATAAAAGTGCTCCTCAATGCCCTAAAAATTGTTAGAAGAAACCCACAGTCATTATCATCAGACTAGAGAACGCTGAAATACTTTCTGATATGAACAGGAAATAGACAAATTATAAACTTCCATTTCTCATGTTTACTATAGTGTAATAAATCTAAGCCAGACAAATAAGGCAAGAATAAAAACAGGAAGGAGACACAAATAGAAAAGTGATCAGTGAAATGATCAATATTTGTAAAGGATGTGATTTCATACCAAGAAAAGCCTAAGGTCTTCACCAATTGTTTCACTAATGTTTTAGGATATAAAATCAGACTGCAAAAATTAGTAGCATTTTTAAAAAGTAATGAATTTTCTGAAAAAGAATCAAGGAAATAATACCATTTGGAGTATCTATGAAAGTGAATAAAATATGTAGGAATATATTTAAACAAGTAAATGAATTATCTATAGAATAAAATCACAAATATTGAGAAAGAAATTGAAAAGGACACGAAACAAATTGAAATACATATCATGTTCACCAATGACAATAATTAATATTGCTAAAAAGTCCATAGTACCTAAAGCAATCTATAAATTCAGTATGATACCCATAAAAATAGTAATAAAGCCTTGTAAATAGAAATCTCCTATAATTGTTATACAGCAATTAAAGTGCCTTTAAAAATCACAGCAGGGGTCAGGAAGATGGCTCAGTGGAATAAGCACTTCCCTGGCAAGTGCAAGGGCCTGAGTTCAATCCCTGGTTCTGCTAAAAAAAAATAATAAAAATCACAGCAAAGCTGCACCTACTGGTCCTCTCCTCTAATCCCAGCATATGAAGGCTGAGGCAGGAGGATCATCATGAGTTTGAAACTAGCCTGAGCGCCAAAGTGGGCTCAAGCCCAGTCTGAACTGTTAGCAAAACCCTGTCTTGGAAAATAAAAATAAAGTGAAAATAAAAATAAAAGCAGTGTTGGGAGAAAAATCACAAGAAATCCGCAAATATCACAATACAGGATCTCAAAAGACATTATGAAGCTCTAGAAACAAAAACCACAAGGGATATAGAAAGGAAGAATCATGATGTGTGCATGGTCAGTACAGTTGGGATAGATATGCCATGCTGCTACATAATTCTATGAGAGGCAAGATTTGCACTAATGGTGGTTGGACAGGATATTATGTCAGGTTCTAGAACTATGGACAACCGCTAGGAAAATAACAAGGTAGAAAGTGTTAATTATTGAATCTTTGATCTAATTCAGGTATAAAAAATAGGATAAGTAAACAGCTACACTCTCTTAATTCACTGATTAGAAACATCTGCTATAATAATGTCTGTAAGTATAATATCATGTATGCATCTTGTACGATACCAAAACATTATGAAAAGTTTGCAGTGTATTAATTTATTGAATCCGTCCTGTTAAGGTGTCTTAAAACTGTCTCATTGATATTTGTACTTCAATAAAATAAAAAATAAATAAATTAAAAAATTGAAAAATTAAACATAAAATATGAAAAAATAAAATAAAAATTTAAAAAATAAAAAAAAGAAACCACAACAACACAGCAGGTACATGAATGCTGACGTAAAGACCAAGGAAGTGGATATCACAGATATGAATTTGTTCATCTCTTATTGTGCCATTTTACCATAATTTACTTGAAAATAGTTCAGCAAAGTAATTTTATCTGGTACACATTCTATTTATTTCACTCTTGAGAAACAACATTCACTAGCATGCATTTGTTGTGATTTAATATTCATATTGATGAATTTTTTATACATTTGCCATAGAAATGCAGGCAAGTGTAAGCCTTATGTCCCTATCTTCCACACAGCTGCATTTGTGCTGAACCCATATAGACATTTCAAAATTATTAAAAATTAATCTAAACAATCTCTATACACAATTCAAACTGATATTAAAGTTTGATTAACCAGTGCAAAACTATTGCCTAAAATATTACTTGTATTCTTGATACCTTTCGTTACATTCATGATGAAAATTGATTCATGATAATTTTGCCATACTAGATGTCATACTGGCTCAAACTTACAAAGCAGAGAGGCACTATATGGTCTCATTTCCTTTTGTTGCTTTTGCTCTTTTGTATTGTATATATTTTTGCATATTCGTACTTCCAAAGAATCAAGATTTAAATTTTTTAAACATCTACTATAAAATTCAATTAGATGTATCATGCTACATTTTACCTCATTTTACCTTTTTGAGTTCCATATAAATTAGCAACTGAAGAGAGTACTGTTTTGAAGTAGTACGTGGTTGTAAACTAGAGTTTCAAAAAAATAAAACCTTCAGGAACCCTGCCAAAATTAGAATCACATTAAGTTCAAAGAAAAAACAAAAGTAGAACTCAGGAGATATTTTGAACATTTCTATAGCTGTGCTTTTATAACAAAGAAGCGAAAATTGTAACAAAAATCAGAAGAAAAAAATAATGGCTCCATTCTCTGTGGCCTGAAGCAATTGGTTGGGCAGTTAAGCTTTGAAGATGATGTTTTTTAAAGCATGTAAAATGAAAAGAACATGGATTGTATAGTTTCTTTTTAATTGCAGACATTTCTCTCAAAAAGTGCTGTAGCATTCAAGATAAACTTAAAAGTTTGATGAACTTCACACACATTTGAGTTGAAAGCCACAATTTTTCACACTTAATTTTAATAAATAATAAACAGGTTGGCAATAACATCTTCAAAGTTGATTGCTAAGGGAGTAATTTAGTGTGAGATTCGTTAAGAACAAAAGTGACCTTTAATTCCTCCAATAAACCTGGAGGCAACAGTGACACCTAACACACAGAAAATCAGAGTATCCCTTGAAGGAAAGAATACTGTACCCCTGATATTTACCTTTCAAGCTCACAGTAAATTCACAAATGATGCTGTAATAAACACAGAGTGACAAAAATATATAGCAGTGAAAAATCAAAGGAAATCCAAAAACTGGGTTCTGGTTCTGTGTCTACCACACAGTTTTTGCTTATGTACCTTCCTACTTTATCTCTTGGTCTCTGTATTGGGTCAATACCTAATTGATTTGAGATTGGTAAGGTACCTTCGTACAAACAGCATTAAGAAGTACTTTACTTACAACATTTTTTTTTGTCTTTTTTTTTTTTTTTTTTTTTTTTTTTTTTTTTTTTTTTTTTTTTTTTTTTTTTTTTTTTTTTTTTTTTTTTTTTTTTTGTCTTTTTGAGACAGGGTCTCACTATGCAATTCAAGCTGGCCTTAAGCTCACTTTGTAGCTCAGGTCTCGAACTCACAACAATCCTCCTGCCTCAGCCTCCCCAGTGCTGGGATTACAGGCATGTGCCAAAATGCCCGGCTACTACTTACAACATTTAAGCATACGTTTTAAAAAAAAATCTTCAAATCTTTCTTTACTGACAGTGATGTTTCCTGCCTATTTTGTGGCAATTTTCCAGGTGAAAATATTTCAAATTCTGATTAAAAGTGGTTCTTCTTTTTAAAAAATGCGGTTCTCAAAGAATGTCTTCCTTTTGGCTTTATTCACTGGGCAGCATCTCTCTCATCACAGATTTGGCTGCATTGCCTGCCCTTCTGTTGGTTAGTGGTGTTCTATGCAGATGAGCCTACCTGGTTCTTTCCATCACCCACCTGTACTGATGTAAACAAACTGAACTTCATCAAAATTAAGAAATGTATAAATTCCCTTAAATTGATTCAAATTATTATACAATTATTTTCCTTAATGTAACTTCCAATGGTTTTCTTTATGGAGTTTTAAAATTATGATGTTTATGAGAATTAATATATTTAGCCTGATATGATACACATATATGTGTGTGTGCATATCACATGTACACATATCACATATGATATATACACATGTTATACAAATATATGCATATATATATACATATATATAATCCCAAAGTTATGCAGAGCAGATGAGAAAGAGACAGAGAGTTTTAGAAAATCTTGAGGACCTCTCTTTCCCCCAAATAATAATCTTTTATTTGTATTTCTCTGAAATATAGAGTAATGCAAATTATATTAAATAGCCTGGTGGATAGATACTATTGCTACAAGAAAACACAATAGTAATTTGGGCATAAAATTTGAATTTATAAATACAAAAAGTAACACAATAACCTCTATAGGTTCGTGAATATTACAGAGTTGCTTTAAGTGCCTATCAATTTGAAATTAGTGAAAATCTATATATAGAACATTAGAGATGAAAAAATATTGCAATCACTGGAACTGAATTATGCAAACATGTATAGTATTGTCAGAATACAAAATGAGTAGTAAACTATGCAAACAAACATAAGACATCTGTGATATTATATGATAACAAGAAAGATTTTAATGTAGAGGATGACATCATTTTGTTTGGTAATTAAATATTTGGTTCAGGTATTCTATGCATTGGTTCATGGTTGGTGGGGTGAGACACTTCTTCCATCAAAACAAGGCTTCCAGCAAGGATTGAGAATTAAAACAATTGGAAGAATGAGATACTACAACAAATGCATTAATCTTTTGAAGAAATTAGAGTTTTTATTTTCTACTAAAAAATCTTCAGCTTTGGTATATGATCTGTGAGAAAAATACAGTAACATTTTCTAAAATATCTGAAAATTGTATTTTGTACAAAGTCATTATTGCTAAACGGTATGATTGATGGACTTCTTTTTTTTTTTTTTTTTTTTTTTTTTTTTTTGAGACAGGGTCTCACTGTGCAGTTCAGGCTGGCCTTAAGCTCACTTTGTAGCTCAGGCTGGTCTCGAACTCACAACAGTCCTCCTGCCTCAGCCTCCCTAGTGCTGGGATTACAGGCATGTGCCACCACGCCCGGCTAATTGATGGACTTCTAATGCTGTTACTCACCTGTCAGATGAAGTGTAGATGAGGAATAATCTAGGAGACTGTTCTCTTATCATTTGAAACAAAAGAAATAAAATAATATTGTTGTACACAAGATGCAGTTTTAACGTTTTTCTAATGATCATCTGCCTTAGTTTGTTTGCTATTGTGAAAACTGAATTGCTTACTTATATACATAAAGATTTACAAAACAAAGTACTTTTAACATTTCCAGGCTAGCCCAATAGCTCAGTGGATTAAAGAGCCTGCTTAGGCAGACACAGGGCCCAGGAGTTCAATCCCCAGGCCTGCCGTGCCAGCCCCACTCCTGGAACGTGCTGAGACTGAGATTGAGACTGGGTGTGGTGTTGGGCGCCTGTAATTCCAATGCTTGGGAGGCTGAGCACAGGTGGATAACTGTAAATCCAGTCTACGGAGTGAGACCCTGAATGCCCTGTCCTAAATACACAATAAATAAGCAAATAAATACATAAATACATAAAATTCCCATTATTCTATTAGTATATGCTTATGATACTTAATCGTTGCAGTCATTTTGAGGAGCTCATCTTATATCCCCTTCTGTCCTCTACTATTTCTCCTTTTTTCTGTAGATCTATTTTACATCTCTGCAAAATACACCTGTTTTCTACAACCTGCCTCTTATTTCACTCTTTATTTAGATTTTCGGTTTCTGATGTAAAAAATAATGTGATAATTAACCTTCCACGTGTGACTTTTTTCACTTGGCTTTATGACCTCCAGATTCACCCATCCTCCTATGAATGGCTCATTTATCCTTCGGTGCGGCTGCTCCTCCAATGCGCATGCGTGCCACTCGATCTCCAGGCTCACCACTGATGAGCACGCAGGCTGCTTCCATATACTGGCCATTGCGAATCCCTGCTACATAGCTCAGTACACGCCACTGGAATGGGATTTTACTACTTTAGGATGAGGCCCAGAAGAAGTATAGCTGGGTCAAATAGAAATCTTTCTGGGGATTTCTTTAAAAACTTAATGATTAATTTATCAGAAATAAAAGTTAGTTTTGTATGTGATTCTGAGGGTTGAGAAGAATGTGATGGCTTAGTTACTTGGGATAAGATGATTCCTTCCTGTTTTGGAACTCTATACTCTCAGAAGGAAGTGCCGGGTCCTTTAAGATTCTCAATCAGAATCTTATCCTAATAATCTCATCTAAACTTAATTATCCTCCAATTGTTCATCTCCTAATATCCCTAACTTATGATTTTTACATTAAGTTTCATCATAATATTAAGGAGAACTGCTACACAGACCATAGGATTAGTTGAATGATATTTATTGTTTAAATATTGTTACTTAGACATTTTCCTTTTTTTTTTTTTTTTTTTTTTTTTTTTTTTTTTTTTTTTTTTTTTTTTTTTTTTTTTTTTTTTTTTTGGTATCAGGAATTGAACTCAGAACCTTGCACTACTCCAGGTAGACACTGGTGCTGTAAAGCCCAAATAATTTCTAAAAGCATACATGAGGTTGCGCTGCCATCTTGTTCTGTATGTGCCGTCTTAGTACATCAACAAACCATGTCAGCTTGTACAGATACTGCCTGATGTTATGTCTGCTTATGGCCATAGAGCTTAAATCACCTATATTCCCAAAACAAAGAGGACACACAAACCTCAGCTGGGGCCTAGCTTAGAAAAACATTTAATCTCTAGCCTGGGAACACTCTCCTAAGACAGGCCATTGTGACCCAGCCAGTC
>PVKA01011146.1:0-34021 GCA_004027165.1 Ctenomys sociabilis | reverse complement strand
GTTATTTTAAAGGTCAACCTAAACTAACCAATGCCATTCGCTTCTGTAACTGCGCTTACAAGACCCCTCCTCCCTTTGTCTTCCGGCTTAAAACCCAGCCCACAGTCAGCTCGGGGCTCTCTGTTCCTGTGCGTTCAGTGAGCCCCATGCATGAATGGAAAATAAAATCCCCTTGCTTTTACATGAGAGGACGTCTCTTGGAGTCTTTCTTCATGCGGTGGGCTTCTCAGACCTAACAGTGCCAATGAGATATATCCCTAGCCCTAGATGATGTTTAAAATAATAATTTTGTATAACTGAAATAATAAAAAATACTATTGTTTCCATTTTCTTGCTCAATTTTAAATAAAAATAAATGATTTAAATCAGGATTGAAATTTAAACACTTTTTTTGTATGTATTACACAAAACATGTCTAATTTTTCTGTTTCACAACTAAGATTTAAAATTATTTCTTTGGAATCCAGATATAGGGCATGATTTTATATGAAATTTGAAAAACAAACATATTAACTTCAACTTTATTTATTTTATTTTTTAGGAAGGGCATACAGGGTGTTCCAGGTCTCATTACTAGCTTGGACTCAGGTGATCCTCCTGTTTACAGCCTCCCAAGAGCTGGGATTACAGGCGTGCAGCACCACACCCAGTCTCAATTGCCATCTCAGTGCACCCAGGGGTGGGGCTGGAAGAGCAAGCCTAGGCATCGAACCCCTGGCCCTTGCACCAGCTTGCAGGGGCTTTAATCTGCTAGCTATTTGGCCAGCTCTTTAACTTCAAAATTTAATTTATTTTAATTGTATGAAGTTAATAGTGAGTTAATCAAACACACTAACCATATTTCAAATAGTATTGATTATAATAAATAATGCATTTGTGAAACAATCTCTATTGTTCAAAACTCTTTTGGACAGTGACTCCTTCTTATAACAGCAGAGTTATAATCTGGGCACTCCAAAGAACAGATCAGAGTATATATGGCATGCTATATAGTTATATGAAAGAAACATTAAGTAGAGGACCCCATTGTTAAAAGGTTTCCCAAAATTTTGTAAAGTTTCCATAAGAGGTTTCTTTGTACTTTTATGACTTTTCAAAACCTTGAATTTTCCCTTTTCTTCATTTGAAATTTTGAAAATTGCTTCTATTTTCCTTCTTAATTTTAAATATTGCAACTTTATTGTGTAAAGCAAGTTGTCTATGTGATCAGCTTTAAAAATCAGCAGAAATTTCATTCACTTTTAAATTTTGAGTGATCAGTGACAGTTTGTTTTTAGTCTGACTTTCAAGTCCCCCCTGATATTCCCACAGCCTGGATAGTGACCTCAGTACATTGCATAATCTCTCCAGAAACCAGAAGACATAGTTTCAAATTCAAATTTCACTGCATGGTAATTCTGTGGCTTTGGACAAACTGTTTTGGTTGTAGTATTGCTCTCCCTGGAGGCCTGAGGGAAAGATAAAAGATTCACCCTTAACATAGGGTAAGAAGGGTACCCTTAATGAGTTTTAGCTGCTGTTTTCATTCAATGAAGCAAGGAATAAATCTCTAAAACATAAATCCCAGAGGACCACAGAAATGAAATGCCCCTATCCGATTCTTTGTGTTCACATAGACTAAACAGGGAATACATGTTTCTCATAAATGCTTCTTTTCATTGTGAAGGCTGATCACAGGATCTTCTCACTGAACTATATTACTAGATGCATAGTTATGATTTATTTTTAGGCAGAGTCTCACTGAGACACCAAATTGTCCAGTATGGGGTCCAAATTGGAGACCCAACTCCTACTTCAGCCTCCTAGAATGCTGGGATCAGGGGTGTATACTGTCACTCCTATGTAAGGCAGTTTCTATGGCACATTTTTCTGCTTGATAACAGGTAACTGAAAGGGGCTAAGAAGCAGATTTTGAAGATATAAAAGAGAAAATTAACAATTAAAATGAATTAAACCTTATGTTTCTATGGACTTCTTTTTTTTTTTTTTTTCTTATTTTAGGAAAGGGTCTACAGGATATTCAGGGTCTCACAACTAGATCGGACTCAGTGATCTGCCCCATTTACAGCCTCCCAAAATCTAGGATTACAGGTGTGAGCCACCACACCCAGTCTCAATTGCTGTCTCACAACACCTCAAAATTTAATCCCCCTCCCGGCCCCTGTGCCTGCTTGCAGGCTTTTTAATCCAGAGCTATTTGGCCAGCCCCCTATGGAATTCTTGATGCATAGTTTTTCTGCTTTTAATAATTTAAGATTTAGATTAGCACATAACATTTCTTAATTAATATTTAATTTTTTGTAAATAATGTTTAATTTTTATTAGTATGCATTTGCTGTCCATATGACTACAGTTATCTTGGGGTTTGGCCTGAGTACCTAACATCCATTATTTCTTTTTACTTCCCCATGCTCTTCCATTCACTTCCACTCTGTACTCCTTTGTTTATCTCCCTTCTATCTTGTGTTCCCCTATCCATTTTCAAAAGCTCTATCTCTCTGATTTTTATTATCTGTCTTTTATTTTGCTCTTAGAGTCAGTTATCTGTTGGATACTGGGAACATGGCCAAGATCCCAACTGGCTGTATGAGGGGGAATAGTGAAGGGATGAAATAAGAAATGGAGACAAATTCAGTAATACATGAAGGGGGTGCTGGGAGGTCAATGCCTCAGGATGGCAGACACAAGGACACTACAAGCAAGCCATTATTTATTTGTTATATATAATTATAGGATGGGTTAGAGGAAGATTCAAGGTTTTCAGAGGACTTAAAGATTGATGGGGCATAGGATAATTCTTGGAGGACTCAAGTGGGTGGAGATGATCCCATGCCAGAAAGGATCTTGACCTAAGTGCTTTTTCATCTTAGTGGCTTTTAGTGCAGTCATAGTGGATGTGAGAGGATGATCCGTCCTTAAACAATTAATGGGAAATCTTCAAAGGAAGATGCCAATAATCTCAAACCTCCATTTACCCCTTAGGGAAGTATGTCAAATTAGCCAGCATGATTTTGTGGTCCCTAACACCTTCCCTTTTTTGTAACTATAGCAGTTGAAAGAGTACATAGGATATGATAGCCATCATAGCAACAAACACATCCTCAAAAGTTTGTGGAAGGCCCTATCATCTCACCAGGATGTGAGCCTACTGACTTGTCTTCTTTAGTGGTCCACATGTCATGAATTCTAGAGCCTGTGCGGCTCTCAATGCTTCTGATGTCAGAAAATTCTCTAGGGTCATTCTTAAAGATGTTTGCAGTGGAGGGATGAAAGGAAACAGGCTCCATCATGTGACTGGGATATTTCTCTCTCTACGGTCACATGATCCAGGAGGGCAGCAATAATGGTGTTCCATTGTCCTTTTTTATGTAGTTAGTACAGTGTATACAGGGTCTACAGGCTCTCACTACATAGATTGGACTTGTAGTGATTCTCCTATTTTCAGCCTCCCAAATGCTGGGATTATAGGCATGTGCCATCATGCCCAGTCTCAGTCACCATCTCAGCATGCTCATTGGGTGGGGCAGGCACAGCATACTGGGGATCGAATCTTGGCCACTGAACTCTGACTAAGCGGGTGCTTTAGTCTGCTGACCTACCTGGCCAACCCTCTCCATTGTTTGCTAATACAAGCAGTCTTGACCCATGTTATTTGCTACTTTGGACCACCCTGCTTTTCTGTTTAGATGTCCCTGTATAGGACTTGAGCCTTAAGCATGCTCATCAGATCAGTCAATTTTTTTTTTTTTTTTTTTTTTTTTTTTTTTTTTTTTTTTTTTTTGTCTTTTTGAGACAGGGTCTCACTATGCAATTCAAGCTGGCCTTAAGCTCACTTTGTAGCTCAGGCTGGTCTCGAACTCACAACAATCCTCCTGCCTCAGCCTCCCCAGTGCTGGGATTACAGGCATGCACCACCACGCCCGGCTCAGATCAGTCAATTTTTCAAAGATGTTCTGATGGAGACTATTTACTTTCTGCAACCAGGTTTTTAAAAATTTTAAAGTGATGATAGTGAAATCTAACCATGTACGTATTCTTAATATTCTACCTTTCTGTAATTATACCACCAGGCAGAGTTATCATCAACACTGAACTTTGCAAGGCTCAGCCATGTCTTTCTGCCTAAATATTTCCAAATAACTTAGCTATTTATAATATTTATCCCTCTGAATAAATATCATTCAATGCAATTAAAGGATAATGGGCATTGTTATCATTGAACTGCTTCAAGCTGCAAAGGGTCAGTGCATGGGTGACTGCATTCAGGAGCCTTCTCCAGAGAGCTAATATAAGGGGCCTCAGATAGACTTCATGTGGTGGTTTAGCAGTTATAAACTCTCCTGACAAAGTTAGTCTGGTGAGTCCCAGTATAAGAAATCTAGCACATCTGTTGTTCAAGTGATCTGCATGATCACTTGAAGTTTGTCAGCCTCTAGGCAGTAAAAAACAATTTTTTGGACAAATTATAGCATGAATAATCAAAGTATATTATATTGTAGATTTTCTAAATGAACCATAGCAGTGCGCAAGTGCTGCTGTAACTGGAACTGCCAGAAGGGATCAAAAATTGGTTTCCTTTTTATACCTAGTTTATTACTATGGCATCGTTCTTATGCGTCTTTTGGTTACACTTTTATGCTGAGTGGTTAAGAACAAGTTCCACTGAGATCTGTGTTAATTAAAATCAACCTCTTGGTATTTATAAAAGGTCTATTAAGTTTCCTCAAGGCTCACTTTGAAACCATGCGCAGAGCCTCTCAGTTCCTCTGTTAGTGTCAGCCACCAGGCAGGTTAGAGCCTTTGCTTCATGAATTGCTCTCTATGAAAGAATGGGAGGAAGTTCTCCCTCGTGATTCTCCTTTGGCACACTTCACTGATTTCTCATCCCCGGGGTTCCCAGCAATGTCCTTTGTCAAGAGGTGGTATGACTCAGCAAAGTTGTAGAATGTCACAGAAAATATTTCCTCATGTCCTGGGTTCTCAATGACCTAAATAAAATATAGGCTATTTTCTTTGTCCAGTTACACTTCCAGATTAGATCACTAAACCTCAGTTGCTGGAAACCCAGACAAGAGGGTCAATGACATTAGTGTTGTAGTGAGTATAATTATTATGATTTTATCTGAGTATCAAGCATTTTTATTTATTATTTTACTTTATTATTCATTTTAATGAGAAAAAAGGTAAAATAACAATGAAGTAGTTTTAAAGCTGGTTAGTACGATAGTTATAACACTTAATACATTGTATATTGTTCTCTTCATAGTAGTTATTCAGAGTAGAAGATGCAGACATGGTATATTTGTCTAAACAATATTAACACACACCTTCCTTCTCAATGAACTAAGAGAAAGTAGCTATATATCTATCTTAACTCTCTTGTGTATACTATATATATATATATATATATATATATACATATATATATATATATATTCTTTTTGTTTCAACAAACTGGTCCTTTATACTTTTGCAAAGTTAGTAAACAACTTTTGACAATCACCTGTTGTACTGATAACACTACTTTTATGGACTGTTGGACTAGTTGTTTTGCTAACTTCAAGTACCGACAATCTTTGGACTGGCTTCAAGTATGTAAAAGTCCTCTTAAGATTTCTTCAAATACAACTTCTCTTACTGCAGTGGAATATCCATCTCTGACAAAACAAAACAAAAAAGGACGATATGTTGGGAGCCATACAGCTAGAAAATTGACCAAATGTGTGTAGGTGAATATCAAAAATTTTCAAATATATCTAAAAATCTATTATTTCTCACCAACAATTGATGTTTTATTTGACTGTTATATAGTTTTGCAAACAAAAGTTGAGGTCAAAAGCTGTACATAGTACTTTAGCATGACATTCATGCTATTATCTAAATGTCCATGTTAGAATAGAATAGTCTTTTTAGTCTAAATCTCCATCTACTCATAAGACATTGAAAGAGTCAATGAAATATTTGCATAATTTTTTAATGTTTCTATAGAATGACATAGAAGTTGTGACATTGTATGGATTGCTTAATATCTAAGCATCTCTCTCTCTCTCTCTCTCTCTCTCTCTCTCTATATATATATATATATATATATATATATATATATATACACATATATATATGTATATGTATATTCATTTACATAGGATACATTTTTGTGAAGAATTATCACTTTATTGATGATCTCATATTGGCTTGACCTAAACTTCCTATCACAAGTAACTGGAACACAAGAGAAAGTCTAACTCAAAATGAATCAATGAAATTGAAAATGTAATGAAAAACAAGCCAACAAAGAACCCAGGTCCTCATGGATTCATAGCTGAATTCTACAAGAAATTTCGGGATAACCTAATGTTAACTATTTTTGAACTCTTCAGTGAAATCAAGAGGGAAGCAATTCACCCAAACTCATTCCTGAGGTAAGTATTACTATGGTAATAAAATAAGAGAACAGCCCAGCCAAAAAAGGAAACAACAGGACAGTCTCCCTTAATGCATGTAGTTGCAGAATCCTGAACAAAATAGTAGCAAAACAAATTGAGCAAATCATGAGGAATCTTGTATATCACGATCAAGTGGGATACATCCCATGAATGCAATGATGGTTTAGCATATGCAAAACCATAAATGTAGGGGCTAGGGAGATAGCTCAGTAGAATAAGTGCTTCCCTGGAAAGTACAAAGGCCTGAGCTCAATCCCTGGTTCCCAAAGAAGAAAAAAAAAAAAAAAAAAAAAAAAAAAAAAAAATTAAAAAAAAAAAAAAAAAAAAAAAAAAAAAAAAAAAAAAAAAAAAAAAAAAAAAAAAAAAAAAAAAAAAAAAAAACTTTAAATGTAGTAGACCACATAAACAGAACCAAAGACAAAAATCGCATGATCATATCAATAGATGTAAAGAAAGCTTTTCACAAAGTCCAATATTTATTCATGATAAAAAAAAATAAAACACTACAGAAAATTAGTATAGGTGCTCTTTACCTCAACCTGATAAGAGCCATCTTTGACAAAATAACAGCCAATATTATACTTAATGAACAAAAATTGAAAGCCTTCACTTCAAAATCAGGAACAAAACAATGATGTCTAGTCACAGCTCCTGTTAAATACAGTTCTGGAAACATAAGCCAAAACAATTAGACAAGAGAAAGAAATAAAAGGGAAAATGATTGGAAAGGAAGCAGTGAATTTATCATTATTTGTAGATGACACAATACTGTACATAGAAGACCCCAAAAACTCAATTAAAAGACTCATACAGTTAATGACCAAATTCAATAAATAGTATAATAAGATACAAAGTCAATACACAAAAAAACAATATCATTTCTACACACAATGAATGCACCAAGAGAAAAATTATGGAAACCATGTCTTTCAAAATAACATTCAAGCTAGCAAAACCATTTAAATCAAAGTGAAAACAGAATTTCAGATCTGTCACGTGGGTGAAAAGCTGGGAAAAGAACTCTTACAAACAATGAGGATGAAGGAAAAAATAATTCAACATCTGCAAGATGATGCAATGATGAACAATGTGAGACTAATAAGCATCAATGAGAAAGAAGGAGTCAATACAAATGACATAAGAAGAATTTGGGCTGAAGTAGTAAGAGAAAACATCCCAAATATGGGGAAACTATCTGACATTCAGATAACCAAAGCACATAGAACTCCAAATAACATCACCACAACTAAAAACATTCACAGACATATAATAGTCAAGATCCCAAATATCCAGCACAACAACAATATACTAAAAGCCACTAGAGAAAAGAAACAGATCACATTTAAAGGAAAACACAACAGAATAATTGCAGACTTCTCTTCACAAAGCATGAAGTCAAGAAGAGCATGGAGCAGAGTACTTCAAGTCGTCTATGAAAACAAATTTCAGCCCAGACTACTGTACCCTGCACAACTCTCTTTCAAGTTTGATGGAGAAGTGACAAAGAACAACTAAGAATTCCATGATACAAAGCCAACTGTACACCCTACACAGACTACTAAAAGATATTTTACAGAGGGAAAAATTGACCAGAATGCCACAAATGAAAATGGAAAGAACCCAACAAGTAGGGCAAACAGGAGAAAAAGGGTTAATAACAGCAGGTAAATAACATGTCAAACATAAGTCAATACATATCAAGTATAATATCAATGTAAATAGACTCAATCCACCAATTATAAGAAATATATTGGCACAGTGGAGCAGGAAGTAAAATCCAGTAATATGCTATATTCAAGAAATACACTTAACTCATAAAAGTACTCATAAATATGTACACACCAAACATGGGAGCACCCAACTATGTAAGACAAATATTAAGCGACATGAAAAATGTAATATTCAATACCACAAACTTAATAGGAGACCTTAACACACCTTTACCCCAGAAAGATAGGTCAAGCAGACAAAATATTAGCAAAGAAGTAGCAGAACTGAGACAGAACTTGGAACAAATAGATTTAGTGCACACATACAGTGTTCCACCCAATGACAGCTGAATACACATTTTTTTTTCAGCTGCACATGGGACATTTTCTACAATAAACCACATACTAGTCCATAGGTCATGCTTAAGTCTAAAGTCTATGCAAGGAAACAGAAATTATTCCATGCATATTATTTGACCACAGTTCAATGAAACTGGAAATAAATGACAAAATAAATCACAAAAAACATAAAAACATGGAAATTAAACAATGACATTCAGCAAACAATGGGTCACAGATGAAATTAACCAAGAAATTGAGCAATATTTACAATTCCATGAAAATTCAAGCACAGGTTATAGTAATTTGTGGGATGCAATGAAATCAGTGCTTAGAAGGAAATTTGTAGCTGAGAATTCACACATTAAGAAAACAGAACAGGAATAAATAAATACCATAATGCTGCACCTCAAAAATCTAGAAAAGGAAGAGCAAACCACTCCCAAAGCCCAGCAAAGGGAGGAAATTATAATGACTAGAGCAGAAATTGATTCAATACAGACCAAATAAACAATACAAAGCATTAACAAATCAAAAATCTGGCTCTCTGAAAGATTAAATAAAATTGAGAAGCTGGTAGCTAACATCATCTAAAAGAGGAAACAGAAATATTCAAATACAAGCAACAAGGAATGAAAAGGGTAAAATTAACATAGACCCAGTGGAAATTTAGAAGATCATCAATAGCCACTTTGAGAATATTCACTCTCAAAGAATAGAAGGCAAACAAAAAATGGACGGATTCCAAGAAAAGTACAAATGACCAACACTGAATCAAGAAGATGTGCAAACTCTCAATAACCCAATAACACTCAATGAAATACAAAATGTAGCAAAAAACATACGGACTGAGAAAAGTCAAGGTTCTGATGGATTCCCAAGTGAATTCTATAAAAAATTAACATAATACCAATACTCTTAAAGTCTTCAATGAAATTGGAAAGGAAAGATGCTTCCAGAAATCATTCCTGAAAACAAGTATTATGCTGGTACCAAAACCAGAGAAAGATGCAATTAAAAAAGACAACTATAAGCCAATCTCCCTTATGAACATAGATGCAAAACTCCCCCAATGAAATCCTAACAAATAGAATACAGCAAATCATCAAGAAGATTACACACCATAACCAGGTAGGATTCATCACAGGGATACAAGGATACTTCAATATGTACAAAAAAAATCTATAAATGTAGATTCATCTGTATCAATAGAGCCAAATCCAAAAACCATATGATCATCTCAATTGATGCAGAAAAGTCATTTGAAAATGTACAACACTCATTCATGTTCAATGTCCTAAAGAAAATTGTAATAGGTGGTCTCTACCTCAAACTAATCAAAGCTGTCTACTACAAATCAGTGGCTAGCATAATCCTAAATGGCGAAAAACTGAAATCTTTTACTTTCAGATCAGGTACAAGACAAATATGTCTCTATCACCATACCTGTTCAATATAGTTATGGCATCATTAGCCAGAGCCATTAGACAAGAAAGAAAAAAATAAAAGGAATAAGAATAGATAAGAAGAAATTAAGTTATCATTATTTGCAGACGGCATGATACTTTATGAGGAAGACCCCCAAAACTCCACCAATATGCTACTAGAATTAATTCACAATTCAGTAGCAAGATACAAAGTCAGTACCCAAAAATCTATAGCATTCCTCTACACAAACTGCCAACACACTGATATAGAAGTTATAGTCAAAGATCTATTAAATGAAGATTACTCTGAAAAAGAGATAGTAAGGAAATTCAGAAAATGGAGTGATATTCCATGCTCCTGGATAGAAGAACCAACATTGTGAGGATAGTTATACTCCCAAGATTGTTACCACAGATTTAATGCAATCTCTATCAAAGTACCACCAACGTATCACACAGACTTAGAGAAATCACTGATAAATTTTATTTGGAATTAAGAAAGACCTAGAATAGCAAAGGCAATCCTGACCAACAAAGACAAGGAATGAGGCATTACAATTCCTGACTTGAAATTGTATTACAAAGCTATTGTGATAAAATCAGCATATTGGCAAAAGAACTGATATGAAGATCAGTGGAATAGATTAGAAGATGTAGAAGCAACTACAAACACACTCAGCCACCTTATCTTTGAAAAAGGGGCCCAACATGCTTACTGGAAGAAAGATAGCCTCTTTAACAAACGTTGCTGGAAAAACTGGCTCTCTACATGCCAAAAACTAAAACTGGACCCATGTCTATCAAATGCCCTAAAGTCAAATTGCATTAAAGATCTAAACATTAAAAAAAGAAACACTAAATCTCCTGGAAAAGAATATAGGAGGAACTCTTGAAGACATAGGGGTAGGCAAAGAGCTCATAAATAAAAATCAAACTGTACGGGTAATACTTGAAAGAATTAACAACTGAGACCCCATCTTATACAGAAGTTTTTGCACTCAAAAGCAATTACCAATAGAGTGAAAGCCAACCCATAAATCTGGAAAAATTATTAACTAATAAGCACTCATACAAAGGTCTGCTTTCTAGAATTTAACCCTAACTAAAATTTTAGTAGGGCCCCCAAATTTAAAGACCCAATCCAGAAATGGACATCCAAGATGAATATACACTTTTCAGAGTAAGAAATTCTAGAAGCTATTAAATACATGAAAAAATGCTCCACATCTTTAGCCATCCATGAAATGAAAGTTAAAACTACACTAAGATACCATCTCACCAGCCGGGCGTGGTGGCACATGCCTGTAATCCCAGCACTCGGGAGGCTGAGGCAGGAGGATTGTTGTGAGTTCAAGACCAGCCTGAGCTACAAAGTGAACTTAAGGCCAGCCTGAACTGCATAGTGAGACCCTGTCTCAAAAAGACAAAAAAAAAAAAAAAAAAAGATACCATCTCACCCCAGAAAGAATGGCTATCAGAGAAATCAACCAAAAACAAATGTTGGAGAGGCTGTGGGGATAAAAGGAACCCTTCTGCACTACTAGTAGGAATGTAGATTGATACATCCATTACAGAAATCAGTGTGGAGACTTCTTAAAAACCTAGGACTGAAAATCACATTCAATCCAGCTATCCCCTCAATGGAAATTTCCCCAAAGAAACTGAAAACATCATATGTGATATGTGTACACCTATGTTTCCAGCAGCCCAACTTGTCATACCCAAATTTTGGAAGCAACCAAAATGTCCTCCACCTGAGGAATGAATTAAAAAGTAGTTTTGTTTTTATACAGTGGAGTATTATTCACCTATAAAGAATGATAAACTCAAAGTCTTCATATATAAGTGGATGCAACTTGAAGATTTACTCATAAGTGAACTAAACTGGTTGTGAACTGAACTAGCTGTGTAAATGTCATATAGTCTCCTTTAGTGTAAGAACTCAAAAGTAGAAATAAAAATTGAAAGGTATAATATGATGAAATGGAAAGGGAGACTTTAAAAATTAAACAATGATGTCAGAGCAAAGAGAAAAGCCAGGAAACATGGCAGGGGCAAAACCATTAATTTATATACACAAGATGGTTAAGGCAATGATCCTGAGAATCTCCATCAGGTTTTTGAAACTATCATTTAATTGGTAGGATTCTCACCCTGACTAACTATATGCTGATTCCTGTGAACTAAGCAATTACACTGGCATTGCAATGTGTAATACTAGGGCCATGCTTGGAATTCCTGTCGTTCTTGTCTTCTAAATCCATACTGCTTCTAATGTCATATCAGTTACTGCTACTCTCTCTCTCTCAGTAAATGTTTGTTTAAAAAAAGGTAATAGATAAAACAAGAGACAAGAAAATGTCATAGGCCTGTTCTGCTAAAACGTTGTATATGGTTAGATTTCTAAATTTCTGTGCAACAATTTGTAATTATTTATTTATTCTTTTAATTTTCTATTTTTTTCACATTCAATAGGGATTTAAAGTTTAGCATATTGGGGCCAGGGAGACAGGTCAGTGCTATAAGTGCCTGCTTGCCATGCACAAGTTCCCCAGTTCAATCCCCCATATTGTAATAAATAAATAAATAGATGAATAAATAAATAAAATTTAGCATATCAATGATTATTGGAAAATACCTGTTCCACGTTATGTCTAAGATGTTTGATATTCAGACAGACAGTGATGTTAAACTCAACTGCCTATGTTGTAGGGTAATAATATCATTTAGTTTCTCTTCTGGATGGTTAATAACTTAAGACTGCAGACCAAAAATTTAGAGCCAAAGAAGGGCTACAAGGATAGCCAAAATTTTGGCCCTAGTTCTTCAAGGTCAGTGAGGACTCAGGACATAAGAGATCTTGAACTGTAACATCCTGTAACTCAGGGAGCTCCCAAATTTTCTGCTCATTTAGGGGCAAATTCTAGCACTTTGGCAGGCTGTAAACAGGAAGATCACTGCAAGTCTGAACTACGTAGTGAGACCCTGAACACCCTGTATACCCTGTCCTAAATACAAGAAAAAAATTATAATAATATTCACAAGGGGTAAAATGTTGTACTGCTCTGAAAACAAAGACAGGCTCTAAGCTGAGGAGAGTAATTTACAATGCAGAGTGTACCTAAAGAGAGTCTCTTAGAGAGCATACATTCTCTCAGTCTTTCACAAAAAGCAAATTGGTCAAGATACGGCCATGATTCATCCACATGGCTGACACTGACAAAAGATGTACAAACTTGTGTACATGCTTTGAGGGTAAATCCTGAGGGGATTTGACTGACCTTGCCAGATACAAAAGTCATATTTTTTGTTATAGGTCTTGTTTATCCTGATCTTAACCATCCATCATGAAAGTATAACCATGATGTATAAAACATAAAGCTATATTAATATGCTAAACTGTAAAAGGATCAAGTCAACAACTTCTGAGATTGCCAGTTCTGTGGATAACCCGCTACTATTATGGTCTACAGATTATATTGGATTATTTTGTTGAATTTACTCACCTACAATATTTGAATAGCAATGGAATACCCATCTCCGACAAAACTAAATAAAAAAGGGGATACAAAGGACCATTTTGTAGTTAGGATATATATATATATATATATTATCTATATATTCAAATTAGGTTAAATATACATCTACTTTCTCTTAGTTCAATTAGAAGAAAAATTTGTACTGATAGTGTTAGAGAAGATATCGTGACTGCATCTTGTACTACGAATAACTGCTATGAAGACAATATAAAATATATTAATTATTGTAAATGTCCTACTGACCTGTTTTGAGTATGTTTCATTGCTATTTCTTTCTCAATAAAATTAATTTAACGAAGAACAGTTAAATAAAAAAAGATATTTTAGGGCCAGCCAAATTGCTCAGTGGATTAAAGTGTGTGCTTAGGCAGATGCAGGGGCCTGGAGTTCAATCCCCAGGACACCTGAGCCAGCCCTGCCCTGGGGCCATGCTGAGACAGTGATTGAGACTAGGCATTCACTGTAATCCTATCACTTGGGAGGCTATAAACAGGAGGATCACTAAGAGTCTGATCTATGCATTGAGACCCTGAATACCCTGTATACCCTGTCTAAATACAAAAAGAAAAGATATTTTTATAATAAGACTCAGAAGGGATAAAATATTTTACAGCTATGAAAGCAAAGACAGACTTAAGGCTGATGGTTTATATGATCAGGGTTTCTAGCATACAGACTACCCACTGCTTTTTTCATAGCCACATGTGACTTTTCCCTTTAATGTAACAGACTGTTAATGGTAATTTTAACTATTTCTAGGGATAACCAGGCCAGTAGAAAGAGATTGTCTCTAAGAATAGTAGCAAAACACTAGGCCTCAAACAAATGGTAATCAAAGTTTAATTATAAATATTTTCCCTATAGTTATATAGACTATGGACCCCAGAGTTATCATAAAGGTTTTAGTGTTAATGGCCAATCAGGTCTGAGATGAAGTGACACAACTATAATTAGACTGTATGAAAACATATTCCACATACAGAGAAGGGTAAGTTAAATGAGAAATATATTAACAATTGCCTTACCCATCATGTCTATGGGGATTGGTGCACCTATTAGCAAATTAATTGATAATTGGGATGTGTTAGTTTAAGAATAAATTTCAGGTGGGAGATCCATCCAAGTAACTGGTCTTAATAAGAGGAGATTGGAAATGTAAACCCAGTATTCTGTCATTGACACTGAAGATATATATACTGTGCATGCTAAGATCGTTATTATAGCAATAAACATAATGTCAGTGATCTATGCCAGACCCTGAAAGTCTATGAGTACTTTGGCACTATGGATTGTCCCTTCCAAACTCTTGTTCATAATTGGTTTGGTCTCCATCATTTGTATCACTGGAATCACTCCCAGCTGGTTATTGAAATTCATCTGTGCAAAAGCCACTGTCAACAATCTGACAGGGAAGGCAATCAACCAGTTCGACCATGAGGACTTCTGTCTTCCAAAGTCACACATTCTTGTATAGTAGCCACAGTGGCAATCCATCTCTTAGAAAAGTAAGTCTACCTTGTCCTCAGGTTATTAACAGTGACAGACCTTCCCAATTACCTGTTTGTGTACCTATCCACAAGACTTGAGTATGTGATAATTTAGTGTCAGGCTTAGACAGTCAGTAGAATTCATCCAGTGCAGTTGCCTTCTGATCATGGATTTGATGTATTTAAGGTGAGGATAGCAAGGTTCAGTTGAGCTGCAGAAGAATCCGGTTTTCCCCCTTTTTGTTTATCTAATCAATTTTTCAGCATTAAATGGGCCCTTTCAATTATAGCTTGACCTTGTGCTTTATGTAGAATTTCTGTAAGATACTTAAAATGCTAAAGCTGTAAAAAAAGGAAGACAATATTTTGTTAGTATACAAGGACAATTGCCTGTTTTTTATAGTTTTTGGTAACCCCACAGTGGCAAATGTTGTTGAACATGTTCTACATTTTTCTAGAGAAAGACAAGAAGCATGCAATAAGTGAGAATAAGTATCAATAGAAATTAGAACATATTGTAAGGGTCAAAAGAGGTGATATGAGTAACGTTCATTTGTAAATTTGATTTTGTCTGTGTCCCTGGTATTAATATGTTTCTGGGGTCCTATGTGCAGTAGGGCAAAAATGAATGATATTTCTGGCCTGTAAAATCATGACAATTGAAAGTTTTTATTCAAGCTTTACTGCTTTGGTGGTGATACTCATTTGACTGTCAAGACAGGGTAAAATATAAAATAAAAATGATTAAGGAATAGGCATGTTGATTATCTTAAGCTAAAAGTGTAAGTAAATTGGAATGAGATCTGAATTGCTTCTCAGTCTTTTGGCTAAGATCGAGTGTAGCGTGTATTCTTATCAGAATGAGATCTGATATGTCTGATGAAAAAAGGGGCAGTAAGTTAGGCAAGGGCAGGTCTAAAGTGGCCTACAAAGTATCACTTTCAATCCTTTGCATGAGAAACATTGCATAAACAGAATTGCTGAAAATACTCATAAAAGTTTGTTGTGCGATTTCTAAAACAAACATAATGGCAATTATTTCTGATCACTGTGCTGAAACATTAGGGGTTACAATAACAGGTTGAAAATATGGACTCCTTCTGGATGCTTCCCCTTTAGAAGAGCTATCTGTGAAAGAAGTAGGTATGTAAGAAATTGGCTTTAACTGGGTTGTTCTGGTTAAAATGCAAGAGTGCCTAAGAAAGAATTAGAGAAAGGAATTATTAGGAAAATAATTATCAACCTGTCCAGTGAAGTCCAAAAGACCCCAGCCAATATATAGCTTATTGTAATAATGCAGCAATAAGTCAAATGTATATGTAAAATTATTATAGGGGAATCAGTGGCTAAGGGCTCAGTAAAATAGGTTCGTCCGTTTATTATAATTTTAGCTATTTGACCAGTATATAATTGTGAAGTTCTTACCAGTTGATTAGGAAGACAAAGCCATTCTATGGGGAATAACTAATCGTCTTAGAATTGATCTAACAAACGTGTATGTGAATGTGGAGGGTCAAGCACACACAGGATAAGAGGATACTTAAATTTAACACAATATGCTTGTCACTGGTGCAGTACTGAGCCTACTAGCTATAGATCCGGAGAGGCCTTCATGCTTAAGATGCATGGAGAGTCAACCGGAAGGTCACCCTGCAGGATTTCATAAAGATGTTTAAATTGATAAGTGGCTTGTGCCTAGCTTAGGGTAGATCCAATTAATATATCTTATCAACTTTTGGAAATCATTCATAGTCAACAACAGATCTTATCTTATTTTGAGTTTTTGAGGTCTCAATCCCTGAATAAAATTTCTAAAAAATAAAAAGGGCTGGAAATTTTATCAAGAGCTATGTCTTATCAGGAACTCTATCAAGAACTTCAAAAGGCCAAAGCCTTTAAATCCCTTTTCACCAAAGCAAACAAGTCTTAGAACTGACATTTATAATTAGTTGCTAATAAAATATCATCAATGTAATAGCTTATGTATGCTTTAGGTGAGTTGTTTGCTGGCATTCTGCAGGATTTGTCCTACAAAAGGTTGACATGAAATCATGCTACTTTTCATCCCTTGTAGAAGAGACATCCTTTGAAACTTTTTCGTAGGTTCTTTAAAGTTTACAATAGATTTAAAAAACAAATCTTTTTGGCCAGAGAAGTAAGGAAATTATAAAGAGGCAATCCCAGGGGCCAGGGAGATGGCTCAGTGGAATAAGCACTTCCCTGGCAAGGACAAAGGCCTGAGTTCAATCCCTGGTTCTGCCAAAAAAAAAAAGAAGCAATCCTATGACAATAAGTGTGTGTATGTGTGTGTGTGTGTGTGTGTGTGTGTGTGTGTGTGTATGTGTGTAGGGGGTGAAAGCCCTCCCTGCAAAGGCCCTATCAACTGCAAATAATCATTAATTACTCTCAAATCTTGTAAAAATCTATATTTACTAGAGTTTTTAGGAAGAACAAACACAAGTGTGTCCCAGGGATGGACAGCTCCAAATGAGCAAATTAAAATTGTTCCTGTATTAATTCAATGTAGAAACTTCTCCTTTTTGAAGCCCATTGAACACAGGAGTTTCAGTGTTTCATTGTAAGAGAAAAACTGCTTAAATAAGAAGCATGAATGACCCCCACTAAAATGAGGTTTTGATAGCTGATTCCAGTGTGGTCTAACTGAATTTTAACATCTATAGGCCAGGGGTTACTTTGACTATCTGTTACCAATCCTGTACCTTGCATGTACCCCATGTTATTGGATAATCTTTAAGCAATGGAGGAGGATTCAACAGTCAATTTCATTTTTCAGTCTTTTAACAAATATCTTCCCCACACATTTACTGGCACTGAGGCTATAAAGGGAAAAAATAAATCAGTTTCACTATCAGTGAGTGAGACTCACTTCATAAACTATGTTGGGCTGACCCACATTCAACGAATGATGCAGAAGCTGGCTTAGCAGGCCAGCAAGAAGGCCACTAGTGAAATGAGATTGTAGAAACATCAGCACCTGTATCTAATAGGTACCCAAGGTTTTTCTGTTAATTTTAATGGATCACATGAGTGGTTCCTCTGCCAACTTCCGTGTAAAATAAACTTATCTTTTTGAAGTTTATCCCTTTCTTCATCCTATTGAAGGGCTCTGTCTAAAATTAGCATCCCCAGATGGTAATAATATAAATTGGGAAATCTTTTCTTTAGAGTTATTTGCACAACTCTCCATTGTCTGCATCAAGATTTAAATCTCACTTTTAAGGGCCAGTCAAGTAGCTATAACTATATTTGACCAGCCAAATAGCTACAGCCAAGTCTGCTATAGTGGATTAAGTCACCTGCAAGCAGGCACAGAGGCCAAGGATTCAGTCCCCGGGACACATTGAGATGGCAATTGAGACTGGGCATGGTGGCACATACCTGTAATCCCAGCTCTTGGGAGGCTGTGAATGGGCAAATCCCTATAAACCTGATTTAGTAGCGAGACCCTGAACTCCTTGTAGGCCCTTCCCTAAAATATGAAAATAATAAATAAATGCCATTTTCATAATCTTTATCATTAATGTGAAGTATAACACTAAGACTATTTACACTTAAAGAAAACTTTCCCATAATTAACTCAATTACATCTCAAATCCAAATGGGAAATGCAAATGTCTTATCTTGGTAGATTTAATCTTATGCTTTCTGTACTTCTTTTAATGAGGGTAGCAATTCTGTGGGAATTTATGACTGCTGTTCATTTTAGACTGGATAAATCTGACTGATGTTTTGACTGGAAATCTTATTGGAAGCTTGACTCTCCGTTGGTGTTACCTCTGGTTTTATGGGGCCACAGGGTTGAGCTCTGTCTTGGTTACTTGTCTTTCATTGCTGGAACAAACTATCTAACTCCCAGAATTGAGGAACAAAATATTTATTTTGCCCACAGTTTGTGAAAGTTTCAGTCCATAATCAGCTGAGTCCAAGGCAGACTCACATATGGCAGAGGGCAGAAGTTTATGGGTGTGGAAGGGCAAGACAAGAGCACAAAGGGAGGAGCAGTTTCAACTACAGCAACAGCACAGAGCAAGCCTCTCTCCCTTCCTTTATTACATTCAGGCTAAGAGTGGGTGTAGCAATTAAACCTATAGTACCTGCAGTGGTTGATGAATTAATCACAAACGTTAGAAGCTGCCCCATGATTGCATGAGGCTTTGCGGGACATCTAGACAAAAATAACATGTCCCATTACTGTTTCCTGAAAGAGAAATTCCATCACTGTGATATTTAGAATAGCATCATCTAACCCTTTACATATCACTGGTAGAAACCCAGATCAACTTCATTACTTCCAAGCCTGGAGTTAGTATGTACATTGTCTGAAGACATGTCCCATTTCACCACAATTAAAGTATGTAATATGTTTGGCCTGCTTGTTTTTATCTTGTTCTGTAAAAATCAGTATAACTTGAACTAAAACATCCCCCCCCATGTGTTTCAAATCTATACCTTGACAAGCCTCAATGTAACTGTTTAAATCTTTAGAAGCAGGTACAGTTGACCAAATCTGTTTATAGGCTTGGTTGACATAGTCATAAATGAGTTGAAGAACAAATATTCCAGCTGCTTAAGCACAAGGAATTTGTCTGTGTTCAGCTTCTTGTAGCCAGGCATGAAGTGCATGTAAGGTTCTCTTGGTCCTTAGAAGATATTAAGAAAGACTGGATAACAATCCCATCTTCAGGCCCAGTAATCCAAGCATTTGTTCATTATATGTCCTGTTGGTTCAAAAGGCTCACTGGTATACCGCAGCTGTTGGGTGGCATCTGCAAACTGTCCTGGTCGCAATCACATGGCTACAGTTATATCAGACCTATCATCTGATGTGTTTCTATAAGCCTGACCCTTAGCATGCTCTTGCAATTGAACACTTAATGTAAGAACTGACGGAAAGACAGGAGTAGGCATGATATCTTGCATCATTAGGCATTAAATGATGCATCTCCGTGATAGAGTCTAAAATCCCCATGCTAAATGGTCCTTTAGTTCCATTCCTCGGTACCCTGGTTTAATTCTTTTAGCAACTTAAAGTCAAAAATATGATGTTCTGCCAGCTGTTTACTATGACTATGTAGATCAGGTCTATAGTTCACTGGAAAGCAGCAAAGCCCATGAGTTTCTCCCTTGTTGGCTGCTTCTTGGACTGCCACCTGGAAACTAGACCTGGAACGTGGTTTTTTGACCTGTATGGCCTGAAGGCACTGGCTTGGAATTTCCTCATCTGCGCCATCTACATTATTCCTACCCTGATTAAAGGGGAAGCACTTGGAGATTTTGGCCACTTTTTCCTGTTTTAATGTTTGGCCCTCCTTTCCATCTGATTTTTGTTTTCTATTATCATCCTCCCCAATTTGCTTTAACATTTGGGCTTTAAATGGTGAGGGGTTTAAGGGCTCACAACCATATCTTACCCAACAGGAGAATGTTTTTGATGACATTTACTTGCCCCTGCCATGAGCTCTTCTTAAACTTTCACTGATCCTATCCCAATCTTCCAAATCTGAGGTTCCCAACTGTAGAAACCAAGGATTAAATTTAGTTGTGTTTCTCATATAAGAGAAACTGTAAGATCCTTTTTAAATCATCTAATTTATGATAAAAATACAACATATCTATCACTTACAAACTGTGATCAATTAATGTTAAAAATTTATCAATATGTAAAAAAAATTATGAATGAATTCTCTAATACAAAGCAAGATATATTTGTACCTCAACCCTCCTCATCAAAGTTCATAAATGCAAATATATGAACATATACATATATAATCTTGTATTATATATTAGTATGTATGTGCAACAAATTTGTTCTACTAAAAGGAGGAAAATTTGTTTGCTTCCTAAAACAATTCTTGTTAAAATCTTTGATTCTTGATTTCTACCTTCAAGATTATATAATCAAGAGATGCCTGTAAAATACTATTTCATAAGAATTTTTCGTCTTCCAAAATGAAACATTGGGGTTTGAAACACCTGGGCATTTTTCTAGCTGGTGATAACAAACAATAAAAATATAGCCATGATCAAAAAGAACACTAAAATTGTTTGAAAATTGATTTTAAAGTGTTCAGAAAATATTTGGAAATCTATTTTCCCTGTCACTAGACAGTTTTCCTTTACCTCCTTCAGAGACCAGTTTTAAGTTATTTTCTGAATTCTTTTAAAGCGTGTGAAAAAACAAATTTTTGGATACAGCTTTCATTTCCAAGAAAGCTTGACTATCAAAATGTTTCATTGAAAAATATTCTGGGTATATTTTCATCTTAATTTTTCTCATCTGGTGTATATAACATAACCTACATTTGAAAATCTGAAGAAAACAATTTAAAGAAGAGAATTTAAAATATGCTGGGCATGAACTTATCTCCACTACAGCTGTTATAATTTACGTATCAGGTTTTAAGCGATTAGATTAGCTTTCAGTGATAGCATTTCAGATATGAAATATTGCTCAATGTGCTTTTTAAAGGCTCCTGTTTAACACATATTAATAAGTGAGCAGACAGTATGATGTATATATCTTCTATAATTTACAAATATTGTCATATTTCTATGACAATAATATATATATATATATATATATATATATATATATATATATATATATATTTTTTTTTTTTTTTTTTTTTTTTTTTTTTTTTTTTTTTTTTTTTTTTTTTTTTTTTTTTTTTTTTTTTTTTTTTCCTTGCCTGGCTCAGGACAGGTCTGGTAAGGCGTGTGGAGCTGGGAATCAAACCGTGGTATCCTGTGCCTGACTGTGTTTGCATGAGCAGGTGCTTAAACAACTGAGCTAACCAGCAAGCCCCTTCATTTATATTTAAAGACAGATGTTTATTCAAAGTCTACACTCCTTGCATTTTCCTTCAGAGTATGTCTAATAGCTTTCATCCTAGGACACATCTCCTTTTATTATACTTTGCTATATATGTCTCTATAGATGGTTTACTTTCTCTTTTATTCAGTATCCCAAATTAGTGTAATGCATATCGAATTGTATGCATTGTTTAACATTATTAAATTGATAAATACAATACATGAGAGACAAAGATTTTGGTGTTGATAAGAAAAACAGTAACTGTTCAATCTGTTGGTTTCATAATCCTAGAGAGGTAAGAAAGAATGAAATCCAGGGAAGAACTGGCCATAGATAAGAACACAAAAAGTTCATTTATGTGACAGGAGGAAAGACAAGTTGAGTACACGCGAACGTTGCTCAGTGGTTCAATTGTAGTGGGAAAACAAATGGAAAAATATAAGTACTTCAAATTTCACAATGAAATAGGGAATAAAAGTATCAGCTGAAACAATAATAAAGCTAGAAGTTTGAGAAGAAAAATTTTGAACATGTGTCAGAAAACCAAGATTTTTTATGAGCTATGATTTGAGATACTGTTTTGTTATGAATTGTACCTCAGTATCTCCCTAAAGCCTCGTGGAGCAGTAGGTAGGGATTTTTCAGAACTTGCTGTATATAAATAGTATGGTCCTGGGAATAAGAGTGTGTGATACTAAATTAGTTCATTGTTTGCAATTAACACAGTTCTAATGTGGATAATGGTAGCCCCAAGTTGGCAGTAATAAATAAGTGTAAAATCTGGGTGGATGATAAAGGGAGAGAGGGAAGCCAGGCTCGCTACTGCTTGCTGCATCCTGCCCATTCAGCCATGGAGGGTTCCTCCTTGGTGATGCCCTGTGGCCATGCTGTCCTGACTTGGAACCAACCAACCATGGTCTGAAACCCCTACAGACTGAGAAAATAACAAAGGGTTTCCTCTTTGGACCATATGAAAAAAATGTACTATGAAACACATATGATGGTATTTGTTTCAATCTGTAATTTCCTAATGGCTTGTGGCTTTGAGCATAGTTGCATGTTTATTGTCCATCCACATATCCAGGTTTCCAAATTTTTGAATTGGATTGTTAAGTTTTTACTTGTTGATTTTCCAAAAGCCTTCCTTCCATATATTTTGGGAAACTGTCCCTTATGATTAAGCCTTTTAAAAATATTTCCCCCTGTCTATGCTTATCACCCAGTTGGTAACAGTGTCTTTTAAACAGGAAAAAGATCATTGTATCAAAGTCCAGTTGTCACTTTTCCTTCAGAGATCATGCATCAATCTTTAAATTGTTAAATCATTGTTAAACCAATCCTTCTTGTTGTGAGTTCGAGACCAGCCTGAGCTACAAAGTGAGCTTAAGGCCAGCCTGAACTGCATAGTGAGACCCTGTCTCAAAAAGACAAAAAAAAAAAAAAAAAAAAATCAATCCTTCAAGTTGAAAAGAACCGATATGCAGAAAATACTACAATTTTAACACACATGGAACATTTCTTTTTCATGTATGTAGAAAATTACTCATATTTTATATTCTAACTTCTTTATTAGATTTTCATAATTTCCTCCATATACTTCTTGCAAGAACACTTTTTAGGGACTAATATAAATGCTCTTGTATTTTTTAATATGAAATTCTAATTATTTAGTGAAGGTACTGAGAAATCAATTGATCCGCATCCTTTCATCCTGAAACCTTGCCATGACTTGATTCCTAGAACTTTTTTTGTTGGGTCTTTTACTTTTTGTGATTCTTATGGAGATAATCATTTCCTGATAAAATAGGCCCACTTCATTTCTCATTGTCCAGTCTGTGTGTCTTTCCTGGTTTAAAATTGCATGAGAATGGTAACAATATGTAAAGTCCTTTAAAATAATACTGTTAAGGTTAGATGATAACAGCTACAGGCATGTACCACCACTCAGCTGGCATAGCATGCGGCATGTGGTACTGGGAATGGAATCCAGGTCATTGTGCCTGCCAGGCAGGTTCTGAGATCACTTAGCTATTGCCCCAGCCCTATCAAGACATTTTTTAAAAAGGACATAGATACACTGGTAATATATTTCAAATCTAAAAGATAGATCATAAATCCAGATAAAATTCAAGGACTAAGCCAAAAGGTAAAATTCCTGGGATTACAGCAATCAAATGAAGAGTGAGTGATAACAAATACAGTCACAGAAGAAAATATGTAACTACTCCTAAAAATAGAAAGGCCAGAGAATAATTTGCCTATTTGGATATTGGAAACAACACATATTCCTAGTTAAACTAATAATGCAACTAATTTACAGAATGACTAGAAAGGGACAGGACTTTTCTTAGGTTGATGAACAACCAAGACCCTTCCAAAACCTTAAAGAGCACAGGAGTACCTACCAAAAAATTACCTCATAGAATACACAACTCCAAATATAGAAATGAGATAATATGTACTTATGACTATGGATTGTGGTTACTTTGGGACATTAAAGATGGAAAGTCACTGTTATCTGGGCAACTGCCTCATTAATCTTTTCTTATTTTGTCTCCCTTGTTATTCTTTAGAACAACTCACCTTTTTTGATTTTGCTTTCCTGTGTTTCAGTGTTTTGATGGACAGGATTTGGTTTGAATGAGTTGGGAGTTTTAGGAGGTGTAGTGTTGCCTTTTTTCTCATGTTTCAATTGTCTTTACTGTTTGGGGTTCCATTGCTGTTTGTTTTGTGATTTGGTTCACAGTCACTTAGTACAGGAACATTTTATTACTAGTATGACGGTGACTTTAGTTAGTGACTCACTGATGCACCCAGAACAGAAATACAGTACTATAGTCTTTGCCTTTATCTCAAGATCTGATCACCTCTCTTAATAGATGAAAGAGGGAGATGGGCAACTGGCCAACCACCCAGTTAACTGAGAATGGGCTTCTGTCTTGGTAGTATCCAAAGACAATCTGGGATTGGTGTACAGGGAAGACCTATTAATAGCAGAAACTATGAAACTCTGGAAATATTTAGAAATTTGGATAGAATAACACTGTCCAACACAATAGAATAATAACATACTTTAAAACCAATAGGGCACCACCTTTAGCCTTAGATATTAAATCAACAATTACAGTACATATACAGTATACAACCAACATCAGGTAAATTTAATAACTATAGCTGCATCAGTGATAAAAAGAATTAACAACATAAAGGCTGGTAAAGCATAGTGGTTATACTATTGACGATTAAGAATATGGTAATGGGAGACTGCAAAAAGAAAATTTTGAAAACTTAAATAAAGAGATAAAGAGCAGAGAAACGTGAGACAAAGTACCCTACTATGGAGTAGAAATATATGTATAGAATTAAATAACAGTAACAGAAAAATATAAGGAATAATTTTAAATACATCTATGATAATACTTTGTGAAAGTATAAAAGAGGCACCATAATGTAGGCTGATTTATAGTTAATAAGAAATAATAGGAAATTAATTTAGATTAGAAACATTTGCTAAATTTTTAAAAAATAATTTTATTGAGAAACAAATAGCAATGAGACAGTTTAACAACAGATTACTAGCATATTTTCAAAAATTAATACAGTGCATATTGTTGTCTTAGTAGACATTTGCTAAATTATAAAGCATGCAAGTAATGAGATCTGCCTGCATTCATAATAGAAAGACATTTAATTGTTTGAATTCCCTTATGGCTCTACAGATATCAACCTCTTAAGTTTATGCTTGTATTGTAAGATCATACTATTATTTGAGGACATAATTGTATTTGCTTTTACTCAAATATAAGTAGTGAGAAACAGTTTAATTATAAAACATAAGATACAACACATATAAAGACAAACACACTAAAATGACGCTTCGGGAGAATTTGAAGTCAAACTTAGTGTAGATTCCAGGATATTTTTCATCATTAAGAGAGACATGGAAACTATAAAGTAGTAGAGTAAGATGAGCAGAGAGAACAGAAGGAAAGATATAGCTCCTCGTTATTCTTGATTACAAAGAAAATTAGGCACCTTGTTTTCCTCTTGGTTGAGATGTAGTGTAGTGTATAAAACAACATGTTTCTGTTGAGTTGCAAGTTTTCTGAAACAATTTATTTGAATTGTGGTGAACTCCAAAATTTCTTTCTTTCATATGAAGTATACTGAGGGGGTATGGTACAAGGGATTTACAAACGTGTATAGATGATACAATGAGATGCATATAACCCCAGGCATTGGGAGGGGAGATAGGAGGATCAGAAGTTAGCATCCCATCCTGGAAATCTAATGAGATTTTATCTCAAAGTGAAGTAAATACATAGATAAAAAGACTGGGAGTGGTTTATTGCGAAGGCTCTGAATGCAACCCTAGAACCAAAATGTGAGGAAAAAAATAGGTAGCTAGGTTAAATAGACAGAAAGTTGGATGGATGGATAGACAGACAGACAGACAGACAGACAGATATCACAGGCAACAAAATAGTGGGGGTGATAACAAATGTTTAATTAAGGGCCAGCCAAATGGCTCAGTGGATTAAAACACCTGCAAACAGGCACAGGTGCCAGGGGTTTGAACCCCAAGCCTGCTGTGTTGGCACCAACTCTGGGGTGTGCTGAAATGGCAACTGAGAGTGGGCATAGTGGCTTCAGGGGGACAACTAGACATAGCCATAACACCTGGAAAATGTGTAACTTGAGATCCTAACACTCATAGGATGATATATATTTCAGCACATATATTTCAAGAAAGAGAAAAATATAGCTGCTTCCTAGGTAATCTGCATAGTATAAGACAATCAAAGCATTTAGTTTTTTTTTGTAGTTATCAGCATTAAGTTTCTATGTGATCTAAGCTACTCAAATAAAACTCAAAACTCACTCTTCTTTCTTGAGTTTGAAATGTTAGCTCAGAATTCATAGTCAAACTTTGTGTAGAAAGTGATATACTGTTATTATTAATTCTCATCACAAACTCTTCTGTGACTATAAAGACTTTTTTTTTTTTTTTTTTGGAACCGGGGATTGAACTCAGGCCCTTGCACTTGCCAGGGAAACGCTTATTCCTGAGCCATCTCCCTGGCCCAAGATTGCTCTTCTCAGGAAGAGAATGGTGGGAAGAAGAGAAGTACTGAGGATAGTCAGGGGGTTATTCTCATTGAACTATTTTTAAAAGCATTACTCATCCTTATGTGAGTCTGAGTTCTCCTTCCCTTGTATGAATTTTAGAAGACAACATATATCTTCTTCATTAGAAAGCAAGGTTTAGTTTTTTGTTTCAACCAAGAGCATTTTCAATTCTTATAGAACTTGAAATAGTGAGTGAAGCAATTTAAGAATAGATCTTGGGAAGCCGGGGAGATGGCTCAGTGGAATAAGTACTTCCCTGGCAGATCTAATTCCATTAAAGATATGAATTTGATTTTTGTAAAGAAGTTGAACAGAAGGCAGGAAAAGAAAATACAAGAGAATAAAACATATCTACATACATGGAAGCTGTCAATCCGTTTTATGGTGAAGAAATAGTTAAAAATGAGTCCTTTTGGATTTAATCTTGAACAACATGTGTGAGAAACTGTAGTTTCAGTGACTTGGTAAGTAACCTGCAGGATACTGGATGTGTTCTACATGGAAAAGAAAATAATAAACCTGGTCCCAAAGTGACTTTTTGAAAACATAAAAGAAAAATAAATGAAAAAATAAACATAATTTTCTAAACAAAATTTAGTTAGCATATGGCATGAATCTCCCTGTGCTCCAAATGTCTGTAAATGTGAAGCATACTAGGACATATTTGGGAAGCTGACCTTTATATGTTAAGCTGATGCTAATAAAGGTAGAGATAGGGAGGTAAATAATTCCATAAGGAGAGAGATGGGATCAAGGAAAGCCTTCGAGCTTTCCTGGAGCTTCTTTAATTAATTAGTCCTTATCTGAGAGAAAGCAGTCTGGATCAGGATGAAAGCAGGAGCTTTGCAGAGCCAAAAGTACTTCTATGAGGGCTGTTCTGCTTGCCTAAAATTTCAGTGCTTCTTGTATTATGGATCTGTTTCATTCATTTTGTTATTTTTATTTCAACTTTTGTTTTTTTTAAGTTATGAGGATCAATGTAAGTCCTTATACATGCTTAGCAAGTATTCTACTACAGAGCCAAATTCCAAGACCTGAATTTTGATATTTTAAAATAGTGCATTAGTATATGAATTATCATGTTCATTGATTTTTTATTTGCTTAAACTGTATTTGTAGCAAGTGTTTCACTCCTTTCACCATTTAAAAATAAGTGGTACACTTTTAACATACATGATGATCACATACATCATGAGATTTGTACCTTTGCATAATATATTTCAATTTTTCCCCCATTCCTCTCCCTTCCCTTCAATCCTTCTTCCCTTTTGCATTTAAAATAAATGTGAATGTTGTTTTCCTTCCTTCCTTTAAAAAAGATAAGTATTCCAATTCCCTCCCTTCCCTTCCATCCTCCTCCTTCACTTAAACATTTTCTCTCTTAGTTTCCAACATCTTTTCCTAATTTTTTATTTAATTATTTGGTACAGGGTCTCTCTGTACCATTAGGTACTGAGGGTTGACCTGAGGACCCTGCACTTGACAGACAGGTGCTTAGACTGTCAAACTGTCTCCCCAGCCCCCACTTTCCAGTATTTATTCTCTATTTTTGTCCCTAGTTATCTTCGAGTTTCTCACACAAGAGAAATAATGCAATATTTAACTATGTGTGATTGTACATAAGAAAAGCAAGGGATATTACAATCCCACCATGAAATTAAACCACCAACCAAATGTGATAAAAATAGCATTGTACTTGAAACAAAACAAAAAAACAGCATAGACATTCACTATATTCAAACCCTGCATTTCCTCCCCTTAGTTGAATGTTTTTTAGTTGTTTAGAGACGAACAGCAAGATTTCAAAGAAGGAAAGTAGAAGGGGAAGTGTGACTTTGATAATTTCTTTGGGCTATAAAATTCAATAGACATGTTTCTTTGCTTGGGCAACTCTGAGAAGGACTTCACCATTGCTTCTACCTTCAGTTTTAAAACATACCTCTGCTTCTGTGACCACTCTGCTGCAGCTGCTTGGGCCACCATTTGTTTGGTTTAAGCAGCTTTGGGAAATAGAAGTGGTACTCTAGGTTACAGTACATTGGCAGACACAACCTCTCTGAGAATGTAATCTTCTTGTTAAATGGGCAACCCCTAGTTCTTTGAAGGCTCAGATGTTACGATGTTTTATGACAGCTGTTCAGTTGTTATGATGTTTTATGCCATAAGTCTCACCACATTCATTAAGATGTCATGATAAATATGGGCCCAACTTGTTCTTACTTTTGCAGAGCTCATGAGATAGTGTCAAAAGATCCCTTAAGTTAACAGAGTAAACTATAAGCAGAAGTCAAATCTGTTGTGATTATAGATAATAGGAAGTGAAAAAGGGAAAATTATAAAATCATTAATTTTATTCAAGCTGAATATTTAAGGAAAAATTTTAAAAAGAAAAGATATTCTACATGGATTAAAAAGTTTATAGTGAGTTCATGACTGGTGAGGTGGTGTTTATCCAAATGTTAACTTAGAAGAATTAAGACCCCCAAATGTTATTTATCATTTATTCAATATAAAAGTTATTGAGAAGCAATAACTCACAGGCCTTAACATTGCTATAGGGAATTAAAAGACAAACTATAAAAACAATTCAGTTACAATATAAGGCAAATATAAATGTAATCCATGATACATACAGTACATTTTCAAAATAAGTGTAATTTACATGGTGTGGCATTTAGTGGAATCCAAGGACACAGTCAACATTGATCAAATTGGAGACTGAGCTAGGGAAGATCAGGGGACAGAGTTAAATGATTGCTGAAGAGTGGTTAGTGTCTGGACAATAGGACATTGAGAAATGTTTTTACTAACTAATGTACATAATGGAATTAGAGACTTTTATTCTGCCAAAATACCACTGTATCAAATTCTTTAACAGAAGATTTTAAAAATTTTTTTCCGTGGATTTTTATTTTTATCCCTGAAAAAAGTCAGTATTTTTAAATCAATGAAACAGTATCTCTGTTTTTATTTGTCTAATGTGCACATGCTGGAATATGTTAGATAATGGAAGTTGGTATTTGCTTGTTTAATGTAGTCTTTATAGTTTTGTTCTATTTAGTTTTGGAAAGAAAGATTATCCTGAAAACAGCTCATGGAAACTTACTGTAATTTGGGTTGAAATTATGCATTTTGTATTTTTATTTGTGTTTAGATGTTGGCCAAAGTATATGTCGCAGAAATGAAGTTACATATTTATACAGATTCTCTACCCCTCATCTCTACAAAAAATTAGCCTCAAAGTTCATCTTGCTCATTTAAAGCTAAGGCCTATCTTCTGCTCATTTGGAGAGTAGGATTTCTTCCAGAGCTGTGAAATTATGCTTCTGTAGGTGATACCATATATCAGTGATAGCAAACATTTTAGAGACCAAGTACATAAACTGTATCCCAAAACCCTCTTATTTAGAGCAAAGTGCCAGCACTATAATTAAATCTGAACTTTGAGATTTCAGCTTAGAAAAAAAAAACACTCATGTATTAGTATCTTTTATTGTAAAAGTAAAACAATATGCATGTTATAGTTTTACCACCACTGGGGTAGACTGTTTTGTTGAATGACCTTTCTTTGCTGTAAGAAAATATCTGAGATCATTTATTTAAATGTGTTTTGGCCCACATTCTTGGATTTGTATCCATACTCAGATGGCCTTGTGCATCATGGGAGAAATGGGTGGCACAGCAAGGCAATGGAAGAGAGTCTAAAGGAAGCACAAACTGACAGGAAGAGATCCAGGTCCCAGACTCTTCTGAGGACATGCACCCAGTGAGCTAAAACTTCTGAGTTTCATATAGTTAATTTCAAGTACCACTCAGTAGTAGAAACCTGAACCAAGGAGTTGACAAACAGACCTTTGGGGACAATTGCAGAACCAAATTACAGCAATAGTCCAGGACAATATAAAACTTTCCTTCTGGTTTATGAGTCAAATCAGGCAGAATAATTAATACCATTGGCACAGTACCAGGAAAACAGTTCATATGTAAACTTCTTTATATCTTCAACGATGACTACATGATCCAAAACCTGAGTACAAGTTTAAACTTTAGATTTGACAACTCCATTTTTTGTACTTTTGCTTTCTGCATTGATATTCAAGTCATCTACTTGAAGCAATAGAAAAAAGAAATGATACTTCACATAACAGTGAAGCAAATGATGGGGACCAGAGATCATTTACTGGCTTATTTTGTCTCTCGAAGGTAAATAGGTATTTCTTCTGGCAGATTATCTGACTCAGAAGAAAATAAGGACCGCGTGGCTGGTACTCACATGAGCTTTCCAGATATCAATCACTGAGTGGATTGGAAACATGCTCATCAGTATGCTGCAGTCCTGCCACAAGATGAAAGCTGGAAAGAAACCTCCATCAGTGTAGAAGTAATAGAAGCAAAGCTATCAGACCTCACAGGCTTTGGTCCTTCACACATACTCAACATTCATTGACTTCAATCAACTTCAAGCTCTCAGCAGGAAGAATTTTGCTGTAGGATAGAAATACGAATTTCATTAATAGTATTATAAAAGGATCAAGGCTCATATAATGAGTTTAATATTTTCGACATAGGAGGAATTACTGATCACAGGAGAGTCTAAAAAGTGGTATTGGAAATGCTGATGATGATGTAGAAAGAAAGGGACACTTCTACCTTGTTGGTGAGAATGTGTGCTCATAAAATAACTATTGAAATCAGTAGGCAGATTCCTCAAAACCTAAAAATATAACATTTATACTACACATCTATATAATACAAAAAGAAATGGTAAGCATGGTATGCAAGCCCACATTTACTGCAGCACAATTCACAGTAGCTAAACTATGGAAATAGCCTATGTGCCTATCAAAAAAAAATGAATGGATGAATAAACAAAAAATATGTATATATTCAATCAAAAAATAAAATTGTATCATTTACATGCAAGAAAGTAGATGGAACTGGAGATCAATATGCTAAGAAAAATAAACTCACAATGTCAAATACAGAATATTATTTCTCATCTATGGCTGTATCACCCTAATGCCCCTGATCTCATCTGATCTAAATATTATTTGCCATCTGTAGAATCCAAAAATATATGCAAAAGACAATAGAAAAAAGGCACAGACTATTAGAGAAAAGCAATGAGATCCAGGGATGGGAATAGAAATGTAAGGGAGTAACTGAGGGGTGAAAATCATTACAGTATGCTATAGATGTCTGTGAATATACTAATGCAAAACATTCTATAAAATTAGCATGCATTAATTTTTTAAAGTTAGTATTGGGTTACAAAATGTAATATTTTTTGAAGATGGAAATTTTTAAGATATTTCAAAATATATAGATAGATGATAGCTAATTAGATAGATGTAGCTGGAGGAGAAAGATAGGCAGATAGATAGATAGATAGATAGATAGATAGATAGATAGATAGATAGATAGATAGATAGATAGTTAGATAGATAGAGTAGTATAATAGATAGACAGATAGATGAAGCATATGACTGAGTTTTGTTTAAATGGTTTCCAGTGTGTATTCCCATCTCATAAAGCAAACAATTTCACCTAATAGATGATATTAGATTTTCTTCTAGAATTTAATAGAACATTAAAGGAAAGAGAGAAGGTAGTCTTGGGACCCTCTAAGTTATTCTTATACTCAGATCATAGATCTAATAATCTGCATAATTTTTTTAAAAACTGAGTAGGAACATTTAAGTTTAGATAAAACAGTACATTTAGTTGTTACTGACATCTTTGATGGATTAAGATTGTCTGATCAAGAAAGAATGAGATGAAAGATACAAATGCCAGTTTTCATTAAACATCCTCTCTCTGTATATAAGCATGTGAGCAAAACAATGTTGTATTTCCTCAGCCATTTTTTCAATACATTCTGTAAATACATCCAGTGAACACTAATTGTTAAGGGCCACTTAACAAGTATGTACAAGTCCTCAGTCCTATTTAGGGAAGATACAATGTGTCAAGGTTCACATCTTCAAGAAAAAAGAATTAATCAGGGTACCTCCAATACTGAAAACTTGATCTAGTCTTTATTTCAGAACCTAGAATTGTTTGAAGGGAAATCTGTGGCTTTTAAAGCAGTTCCTAGCACATTAAAGCCCCTGTAAGCAGGCCCAGGAGTGGGGGGTGCTGGCCTTGTGCCCCCGAAGCATGCTGCGAGGGTGATTGAGATGGCTCCCTGCTCCCTGCTCTTGGGAGGCTGTAAACATGCAATCACTACAAGTCTGATCTAGTAGTGAGACCGTGAACAACCTGTAGACCCTTCCTTAAAATACAAAATAAATAAATAAATAAATAAATAAATAAAATAAAAATAATAAATAAATAAACCCGTTCCTTAGAACACTCATCCTCATCATGGTCTATTGTGTATTTCTTTATTACCAGCTAACTTCTGCTTTCAAAAAATTAATCTCCTGCAACAGTGATGGAGAGACCTTTAAAGATAAAGTGCTACAGTGAAACACTAAAACCCACTTTACTTTAGCAAAAATATCATAGATTAACGTCTTTTGTCTTCAAAGACAAACAATATTTTATGGATGCACAATCACTGTTGTAGAAATAATGGCAATTAAAAAAAGAAAAGTTGGATGACCTCATTAAGAAGAACACACGCACTTTCACATTTCTTTTTTTTTTCTTTTTTTTTCATTTATTTTTATTTTATTAAAATACAAATGTCAATCAGACAGTTTCAAGACACCTTAACCATACAGATTCGATGAATTAATTAATACATTGCAAACTGTTTTCATAACGTTTTGGCATTGTACAAGGTGCATACATGATATTATATTTACAGATATTATTTTAACAGATATCTCTTACCAGTGAATTAAGAGTGTAGTTGCTTACTTATCTTATTTTTTATACCTGAATTATATCGAAAATTCAATAATTATTTACCTAGTGGATGACCATAGTACTAAAAGCTGACATAATATCCTGTCCAACCACCATTAGTGCAGATCTTGCCTCTCATAGAATTATGTAGAAGCACAGCATTATCTATCCCAACTGTACTGTCTATACACACACATCATGATTTTTTCTTTCTACAACCCTTCCTTTGTCTACACCTGTCAAAAGTGGGCACTCCA
>PVKA01011145.1:34945-62167 GCA_004027165.1 Ctenomys sociabilis | reverse complement strand
GTGCTGATCTTGCCTCTCATAGAATTATGTAGAAGCACCGCGTTATCTAACCCAACTGTACTGTCTATACACACACAGGATGATTTTTTCTTTCTACAACCCTTCCTTTGTCTATACCTGTCAAAAGTGGGCACTCCGTTGACATTCAACTACCTTAGGTGCTTGAACTCGACACCACAATCCAACACAGTCCCGCATTTTGCAACCATAGCTCAGCTTAATATTATGGGCTCACGATGTATACTTCATTTTTATACTTTTATACTTTTCTGCTGGATGGTTAAGACCCAGATAGATTAAAACTTATATATCAACACATGAACTTTATATTTCCTATGTGGTCATTGAAGTCTTCTCAGGGTTTATCTTGTAGTCCTGTACATTATTCTGTAATATTTAAGCTGATATTTGCTTATGTTGCTTAGCTCCAAAATGCAATCAATTTTCGTAAACCAGGGCCACAAGTTCAGCATTATAATCCAAGCTCTACCATTAACTAGCTTTCTGACCTTGACCACCTTACTGGATCTCTCATGCTCTGTCTCCTCATCTATAGTGTGTCCCTTCTTAATGTAATATTATCTGATTCTATGATTTTTTTAGGTATTAGGTCAGACACAGGACACTTTGCATGCTGCTGCTAACCCTAACTTACATATTATACGTTAATTAGTCAAGTGATTCTATAAGCCAATCTTCTGATAGATGCATATACATATAACATGATTCCAAAAGAAGTCAGTTAGAAATGGAATTCATGAAACTATTCTTGAACAACACAGAAAAATATCAAATTGAATGCTACACTGTAGATTCTGATTGTTTTAAGAATTATGAAGAGATAGCTCTCCAGGAAAATAGAGTTTTCAAAGAAAGCTTGGCAAAGGAGATAGTTCTAAAGGATAGGTAAGTTTCAGATTGCAAGAGAGGAGAGAGGCAGGGTTGGAGAAGAGGAAAAGGGCAAGAATAAAGGGCAGAGCCAGAAAGAAGCTCTGCATGTTCAAGCTGAGACTTGTTTGACTAGATACCAAAATAGGCTGGATATTCTAATTCCTAATTTGCTAAATTTTAATGCATTTCATTCTGTGAAAACTTTAGAACTAAAGTTTGAAAATCAGCAGCTTCTTACTTAAAAATTATGAAAAGCTAAGTATCAAAAAAGACAAGTATCAGTTCTACTGATACTGTCTCCTAGTTACTTTTCTCATTGCTGATAGAAAATGTTGGACAACCATAGTTAAAGGGGAAAGGGTTTATTTGGCTCACAGTTTGTAGAGGTTTCAGTCCAAAATTGGTTGGCTCCAAGGCAGAGAGTTGTGGTGGACATCTCTCACAGAGGAGAAATATTCATGGAGGGCAGAAAGTATCAAAGCAACAAGGAATTAGAGCAGTACTTTTGTGTCCCTTTATACTCAGTGGGATGGGTGGTACCAAACAATCAATGGGCTGATTTAGTAACCATACATCCTTAATCCCAGCGCCATTAATGCAAGCACTGCACCATAAATCAGGATCACACTCTAGATCCAGCTACCTTTGAAATAGACCCACGTATGACCTAGTGAGGCTTTGGAGGGACATCTAAACGCAAGCCATAACATATTGTAACTCCCATTTATTCAAATGAAGAAGACTCAATGTATTCCCATCTTTTGCAACCCACCTCTATTAGCTCTCTATCAGAGAAAAGGAAACTAATGTCATGATGCCTATTTCTTATCCATGCATCTTTTTCTCAAATTGTATCACTAAATCATTTAGATACTCCTATCTTCTTTGAGACAAAAGAAACCTTTTTGATTCATGTAAACTTGCATTTCTTTCTTGTGTATCCATTTAACTGCTAGGATTATCTCTACTACTGAGAATTGTTTTTTATAAACTCTTCATCAATTTATCTCTGGGAAAGCCCTCTGCAAACACTATACATGGGACCTATTTCAAAAATTTCAATGTAAGTTTCCATTACTGTCACTGGAAAAAGCAGTCTAATCTTCATGATTCAGTATTCATCAACCTACTAACGAAGTCATTCTCTGGATGCTAAGATTCTTCCACTGTAGGTAGCTACCATTTTCAACTGTTGCCAAGATGTCCTAAGACTATATTTACTTTAGCAATTTCACTTCTACAACTACTACCAAAAATCATCTCTTTTGTTTGATTACAAAAACTATACCCATCATTCCATGTTTTTTTAAAACTCACATTAAACTCTGTTTACCCCACTCTTTATTTATTTAGCACTTACTATGTCACACATCCACAATGCCCTCTTTGGCAAGAATAAAACCTTAACATCTTTATTTTAATCTACCTATACACTTCCTTCTCTGTCCACTCAAATGCAAAATGATTCATTCAATTCATCATAATGTTACAATAACAAACAAAACATATGCTTCCTATTCAGAGAAGTATACAAAGATCAAGTAAAGTAACAAAAAATATTTTCACATTTTGGATAAGCTGATATGGAAGAAACGAAGAGAAAGATAATGATGGAAAGGTCCCAATTATAAATCTGCTTAGTTACACACTTATTAACACGGGGCATTTAAACTGAGAACCAAGAGATTGTAAGGAAGTAGCTGTATGAAGAGTAAAGTTTCAAGCAGTGAAAGTGACACACACAAAGGCACTGTGACCAATTTAAAGAACCAAAAGAAGATCAGTGTGACTAATGAGTAATAAATAGGCAGAAAAGGCCTGAAAAATGAATATAATGTGAGACAGGGGCTAGACTATAGCAATGGAGTATGAACAGGAGCCCTGGTAAGGAGTATGGATTTCATTGTAACTAATGTTGGCAATCATTAAAAGAATCTGAGTATGAGGGCCACATGACTTCATATAAGTTTCTGGAGAAAATGAAGTACAGTGAAAAAAGAAAAACCAATTGAGGCTGTTACTGTCATCCAAGTGAGAATGATGGCAGCTTAAACTGGGTTGAAAGAGGAGAAAGGTGTAAGGAGTTGAAATATCCTTGGAAAGAAAAATAACAGAAATGGAGGACAGAGTGACTATATGAAGTAGAGCAAGAATTTAAGGATGACTATGAAGCCTTTGGCTTAAAAGACTGGGTAATATGAAAATAGAACTTTGTGCCAGTCCAAAGATTGTAGGCCTCAGTGCCTAAAGCAAACCACCTATCTCACTCCTGAGATAAGCATCCTGTCTGATTAAAGTCAACTATTAGTTACCAGGCAGCCTTGTGTCACATGTTACTAACTTTGCAAAAGTATAAATGAAGGACCATTTTATTGTGGAAAAAATAGAACTTTAGAATATTTTAAATTACATAAGTGAGATGAGGCCTATGTTGGAGCAACTATCATTACATCTGAATAAACTAAACATAAGGAGTGTGGCTCTATTGTCACAGAATAGAGATGAATGAAGATCTGAGAAATGGGCTGAAAATTTGAGCACACTTAAAAGATATGTAGCACAAACTGGATAAATTTTCTCTCTGAAATTACAAAATAGTGAATGGGTTCATAAGCATTCTTTGTGCTTCAATTTCTGTTGGTAAACAAAATCCTCACTTGGGGTTTGCAGGTCCTCATTTCACTTAGTTATTAAGATATCACATTAGTTCATTAGTACACAGTGGAAAATTATGCTCTTGGTGCTATATACATAAAAAAAAAATCCTTGGAAAAACTGTGAGGCTAATTTAAGTGTGCTATCTCCCAATTCTATACCCTGTCCTCTTTATTGACTTCCCTATTCTTTATTTACCTAACACTTCTCACTGTGTCACATATCAGCCCTGCCCGCTGTGAAAGGAGCAAAACCTCAACATCTCTTGGTCGTCCTCTGTATTTCTATATGCATTTTCCTGCCCTGCATTTTGTTCTCACTGATTAATAGGCTTTCTCCACTAATGACAAGCTCAGCTTACCAATTTATTCATGCCAATTTACTACAGCTATTAATGACTTGTGCATCTGGGGAAGGAGAAATTTCTATTCAGGCAAGGGACTTCTGGGGAAATAGAATCTTAATTCAAAAATATAGCTTTCTTTTAATTGTTATCATTTTAATTAACATACAATAATTGCATGTATTTGTAAGATGCAATGTGAAGTTTTGATACATGCATATATTGTGTAATGATCAAATAAGGGTAATTAGCACATTCATCACTTTGTACATTTATCATTTCTTTGCTGTGACAGCATGTGAAAACCTCTCTTCTTATTTTGAAATATACAATACACTATTGTAATCTATAATGATCCTACTGTATAATAACACACCAGCATTTATTCCTGCCATTTAATTATAATTGTGTGCCTATATACCAACCTTTCACAAATTCTTCCCTATTCTCTGGTAATCACTGCTCTACTCTACTCCTCTGAAGCCAACTTTAATTCTGAGATACCAAGTGCTACAAGTCTAGTTTGAAGGGTTCTTTTCCCCTATCCTTTCCCACAGAAAATCCTCAAACCATCACAAGAAGGCCATTTCTTCCAGTTATTATACTTATCTTTTGGGTAAAACTGTTCTGTTCTGCATGGTATTAACATTTCCCCCACGATGGTCACTTGTTTGAGAACTACAGAAAGGCTCACCCGCACACTAGACAACTCTCCTTCACTTCAATTGGTAGAGCCCACAGAGATGAAAGTTACCAGCCAAGCATTCACTCGCAGCTTAGATATTGAGATAATATGTCTGAGTGCCCTTTGAAGCAACTAGTCCCTCCCTTCCTGCCAGGGTTCAATAAACTCCTGCTGTCTCCCATTCTCAACCTGAACCTTCTTACTCAGTTCCCAAGTAACTCTCCGGAAGTCAACAGTCTGCTAATGGACATTCCTATTTTCTTTCAAGGTTGTGGTATCAACTTAGGCAGTTATCACAATAATCTCATCAGTAAACAAGCAATTATTAAGCTCTCTATACTACTAGCTTATACTAGCCCCCTGCTGGAGATTTAAAAGCAGTTGAATTAGTTCCTACCTCTGAGGAGTTAACAATCCTACTTTATCCAGGGGCCACAAAAAAAAATTAAAACTAGCTGTTTCCACACCCATCAGTAACATTTGCATTCATTATAGCAGTTCCTTGGAAAAGAGTAAATGTTGTCAAGTAGCTAGGAAGGTGAGAACAGTTTGGAAGGTCCTGAGGGGCTCAGTGGTAAAAGCACTCCACAGGACAAAGAGAAAAGAGTCCTTTCCTCAAAGCACTATGAATGTTCTCAGGCTGGCTAAATTTGAATTCCACTGAGAGATAAACAAAGCTTCAGTTCTGCACATCTTTCTGCATGTTGTCACTCACAACTACTTCTGTAACCTAGTAGCACCCTTTCTGCTCAGTTGTGCTTTCTAAACTAAAGCACTAAACCTTTCTTCTCACTCCCTCTTGTTGCTGTACAGTACTCTTCCTTCACCCTTGCTTTCTGTCTGTTCTCTTCCTACTTTTCTTTATTTCTCTGTTCTCTTCCTCTCTCCTCACAAATGCATGCACTTGTACAGACCCCCTAATAGCAATTATTGTAGCAAATAAGCAAACCTATTGTCATCTTACTGCTTTATTTTGATAAGAACAGCTGTGATTTCTTAATCATTTATTGATGACTAAGTTCTGAGCTTTTTCCAGTAGCACATTTAATCCTCAGAGCTTCCTTTCATCCTTACAACTCAAGAAACCAAGGCATAAAACTATCAAAGCATACAATAGATGATGGTTCCTTGAGTTACATAGCTCCAACATAATAAAACAGATTCTAGTCAAGATCTGCTACAGTCCATAGGCACATGTTTTTACAAGCACACTTAGTGCCTCAAGATTATCAATATTTGGAAACACTTCTTTCCTCTTCCCTTAGTTTTCTCTCTCTCTCTCTCTCTCTCTCTCTCTCTCTCTCTCTCTCTCTCTCTCTCTCTCTCTCTCTCTCTCGTTTTGTTTTGTTTTTGCAGAATTGGGGGTTGAACTCAGACCCTTGGGCTTGCCAGTTAAGTGCTTCTTCTACTGAACCCTCTCCCCTGCCCCTAATTTTCTCTTTAGCAGTTCCTCAAAGGACCTAGTACTTATACTCTCTCTATCCTGTTTTTGTCCCTGGGAATACAGTCTAGTTGTCAAATTCTTTCTTTAAGTATGAAGTCCACAAACTAATATAGTTTCTTGTGCTATCAGGGTATTCAGAGAGAAAGAAAGTAAAAAAATTCAGATTACTGACAGAAGAGTTGCAAAAGTGAAAGCAGTGAAAGAACAGAGTTCCAAATGCTGGTAGATGATAGGTTTGCTTATGCTCCACACCACTTGAGAGCTGTAGTAAGGACCTGTTTCTGGTTGGAAGGGAACTCATCTGTCCTTCTCTGTGCCTGACACAGTTGCCATAGCACAGAAGGTTATGAACTTGCAAGCCCTCTTACTAAAGGGCTGTTTCTCACTAAAGAAGAAGAGCAATGATCCATCACCATCGTGAATTTCATTACATTTCCTGCCAAGTATTATGAGTAGCATTTGTATACATTTAAAAAATAACAGTATCCAGCATTTTTTTTTGCTCCTACATTTTTAAGATGTGATTAAAGAATGTACAAAGGTAACAGATGGCTCCAATCCTAGTCATGTCCATTTGTCTTCTGAGAAATGTGGAGTCAAGAGAGTTTTTTATTAAAATTCAAGCTTCTTTTTACGTATGAATGTATTAGGAAAGCCCAGAGAATGCATTATCCTGTGAGAGACAGACACTAAATTCCCTTGTTTAAGCAGCAATAATCAGGGTTGACAATACCTGAGCCATTTGGCAGTTTCTGCATCCTTCCTAATCTATTGTGATGAGACTTCAACTATGAAAGCATCTTGAAAGTCTGCACAATAATAATAGTGAATGACTATTTGGACTGGATTGTGAATAAAATACCATACATATGTCTGTAATGAGAGTTTCATTGAAAATGAAAATACTGGAGCTGTCATATTTTTTAATACTTCGATTTGCACATCCTTGACTGCTTTGGGGCATAAAAAGAGAAAGTGCCAAGCAATTTGTTGTCAGCTCTTAAAATAAATTATCATTTAAACACTTCCTCTTCAGAAAGGTTATTAGCTTAGTCGCACGTTCCTAGGGTTAGACCATCAGTGAGGGGGAGGGAATCCAAGAGACATTAAAGTATCCTTCCAAAAGCTGAGTATTAGTTACTGTGGAAATTGCTCTCTCAGTAGCTTAACATATTTTGCTATAGCTCTCCAATACTGCAGATTAGACTGCAGTGACTATTAATAAATACTGTCGTATTTTACAGCTGTCATGCAAAGCTGAAAAAAGGCTTCACTGTGATTAGATCCTGTTTACAGTAATATTTCCAGCTCAGACTCAGAAAGGCAGTTTTCATATAAAGGTATTTTCCAAAAGTAGAATATTTCTCCATCGAATGACATAACTAATTTTAATATATAGTTAACTCCTTGGTGGCAGTGAATTTGAGGTTGATTTCCCAGCCAGAGCTACATTTCTCTCCAAAGACACATTAAGTGAAAATGTCAAATTTTCTCTCCTGGGTTGTCCTTCATATGCAGAGATGGTGTTCCTGTCAGAAGATGGGCTCTGAGTGGTCCCCCTCCCCCTCAGAAGGACAAATCTGAGCTAGTTCCCCCACTTGCTTCTACCTTGTGTCTCTCATGACCGATCACATTATTTGCAAGTCGGCTGGTCAGGATTTACAGTAGGAATATTACTTCAGTAGGATAGCTAGAAATTCTGCTTCCTGAGCTAAAATGTTATCATATGAGCAAAAAAAAATCTCTATCCCCCTACAATGCATTAGCTGTTTGGCACAGTGTTCACATCTCTGAAAAAGAGGTGACAGCTGGCAGGGTTGCTTTTGCTCTGACCTTCCATTGCTTTTCATGGAGTTTCTTGTGGAATTAACCCTCAGTGAGCCAAAGATCTAATTTTCAATGAATGACTGTCCTTATAACATGAGAAGTTAGCAGAAATACACTATAGTAAATCTGAGTTTGAGCCTGAGACGCCCTTTTAAAAGAACTTGAAAGGTTTTTATTAAATGTTTCTTGGTGAAAAGACAGACTGTGATGTAAAGCTATGGCTTTGAGGCTTGTCCGTTAGAGTTCTTTAAACAATAATTAAAGCTAAGGCAGCACTTCTATGGAAGTAGAAAAAGAAAATGCAAGTAAAGGCTTTAACACCAAGCTGAACATAGTGATGTGCTCAATGAAATTTCCCTCTTATTTTATCACAAATCATAGAAGGTACTGCTCCTTGGAGATGGAGAATAATTTTATCCCCATCAGGTGACATTTGGCAGTGTCTAGGGATATATTAGTGCTGAGTGGAGGCCAGTAGTGCTGCTATACATTCAACAATGCACAGAATAGTGTCCTCTCTCCCAACAAAGAATGATCGAGTCTCAAATGCCCTTCGTGCCAAGGTGGTAGTAGGTCAAGAAAATGGTTGCAAGAACTTCTCAAGGGACTCTCAGTAACGAATCTAGAAGTCCCTCGGTGTCTCTTATTGTGCCTACACCAATATTAACAGCTATGCTCAATAAGATGTAGTCTTTCAGTGTAAAGAACTAGCATCATGGCCTGAGAGACTGTCAATATTAAAGCACATGAAGCAAAGGTTAGTTCAGCAAACAGCAAAGGGGAGAATTAGACTGTGTGACCCAGATTTCATGTGCTGTGGGAGACCAAAGAAGAAAGACTTCATGAGCAGCAAGATGGACTAGTTAGGGGAGACTTCATGGAAGAAGTTACAAATGTTTCTGAGCCCATTGCAGAACTGCCTCCTCTAGTATTGACCTTGCCTTCATGGCTAAGGCCAAGTTGGTATCTAGAACCAAAATTAACATGGCATTTTCATCAGTGCTCTCCAGTGTTAGAACTCAGGCTAAGAAACACAACTAAAAGAAATACCAAAAACAAAAGGAACAATGCTCCTTTTACAAAATAGAAAGCAATTACAGGGCTGTTGAAAATAGGCAGTAAACAAAGGGAGGGAGGGAAATACGGGCAAAATTCCATTTTCCTAACTAATCCCGTAGCAAAGTTCAATGTGCAACAAAATCAACAGTGTTCTGTACCTCTCACACATAGAGGCATTGTTTGGCATCTGCGCTGCTGCTCACACTGCCTTAGCTGAAAAATGGGTGGAAGCTAGGAAAACATCATGCACTGAAGAGGAGGGAGACTAAAAGGTGAAGTGGAGCACAGCTCATTCTATTCCCCCAACCCCAACCAGGGCTCTGCAGAGCACCTTCGCTCAGGGGATGGAGCGGGGACTCACACAGATAGAGACTACTTCACTCCCTGACTTCCTGGATCCCTTCCAATCAGTGAGTTGCCAGTGTTGTGTGCTGTCCTGCTTTGTGGACTCCACAAACTGATCTGATTAATTCTCGGCACTAACTGCCTCAGCGGGCTTTCTCAGCAGTAGAACAGAGGCTAATTAAGATCATGTCAGGCAAGAAGGCTGACAGGTTATGTTCCTGGGCCACACTGAACTTTTAGAGGGTACTTCAACCTCACTGCAGGTTAGCAGCGCTTGGCTAGACACTGATTCCATTGCAGCCTCCCATTCATTTCTACAGGTTTCTGCATCATGGGGCTCTGTTTTGTCCAGGATTTACATGCTTCTCCTTGGGATAATTAGCTGCCACTGTATTCACTTTCAATTGCATTACTCCAGCTCCCTTTCATTTGAATTTTTAATATGCTTGTAAACAAAGGTAACAATTAATACTGAGGTCATTTTCCCTAATAAATCAAGTGTGTGTATGTGTGTGTGTGTGTGTTTCTTACCGACATTCAGCTTACAAAGGTGAGTTTAGGACAAATAAGGGAAGCTCTACTTTTCACAGCAGGTAGAAAATGGAAGAAACATATGGAACTCATTACACCAAGTGGTGGATTAGACTGAAAATATAAATAGATATTCCCTTCTTCCAAATAAAGGTTTAGATGAATTCATGGAAGACAGAGCAATAGTGAGTTATTAAGGGCAATGGAAGTGTTAGAAGATTTCTCTACATGGAGGTTAACAAATTGCACAGTAGATTTTTTAGGCCTTACCTATCTTCTCATAGGAAATAGTCATACAAAAGACTGGTATTCTATCTGCTGAATATTTGGAGCTAGGAAAAACTGCTCAGAAGTAAAGTTTTCTAGAACATTCTTTCTAGTCTCATATCTGTCAAAGATAAATATTTCAATAAAAAAGTTCAGCATAAACTGAACTCATTTTCAATTTGTACAGAAGTAACTAGGCATTTTAGAGGGAAAAATAACAAATAAGGGGGAATGAAAGGGGCCTCAGGTGAATCGTGGAAGCAAAAAGTTACAAAAGCAGAAAGAAGGAGTTGGTGCATGTGAAACTCAGCTGCATTTTTTACCTAGTGTTCTTTTTTATTAGTACATGTATAGTACATGACATTTACATTCCTTGTGGGGAGATGGTTCATGTGCATAACATACCTTAATGCCTTTTTTTTTCATTCCCTTTCTCTTCCCTCTCTTCTTCATCCACCCATTTTTCAATTGCCAAAGACATCATATTACAGTGATACAGTGACGGTAGCTGATATTCATCAAAGTCAGGCTCCTGTGTCCCCACAGAGAGTAAAAGACAAGGCCCTATATGCAGGTGTGATCTAGAACAGGCAGTAAATTCTTTTGGCAGCCTTGCATTTTCTTAGGCATGTACTTTAGAATATGCTACAGTCATGCTAGGGATATAGCCTTGGGGTATTGGAAGCTATCTTAATGTTTGTTCAAATCTTTGGAAGCCAAAGTTAAGGCCTAATGAAGAAGAGGGGTCAGAGCAGGCTGGCAAGAGTTTGGTGAAGGAAAAATATTTGTTGGTATGTAGCACAAACACCCTGTTGTGAGAGACAAATGGGCCAGTTAAAAGAGTTCAAGAATAGTATCATAGAACTAAGCAACTGTGTGAACCTTTCAAGTTACATAGCCTTCCTGGGAAAGTGAATGAGTGAACTCTATCATTCTGCAATCAACAATTCTTGGACATAAAAGTAATTTCTCAGAGGCATTACTGGATTATGGAAATGAATGAAACACTGCTTCCCTTTAGGAAGGAGCACCATAGATACATAAATAAATATAATTTTCAGTGATTATTTGGGGTTCTAAAATTCTGTGGGTTTTTATAGCACTTCTATTTACAACAAAATTGTAGCTCATTTTCAAGACTATTCTTAGGAAGGATTTCGAAGACACAAATAACCTACATTGGCTATGACACTTAGCCCAGGACCCTTACAATATTCGTGTTCCTGCTTGTTTATCTCTAGTATTCAGCTCTTAATGTTTCTAGGATTCTTGGGGGAAGAAAACCAAAGAAACAATGTCTGGTGCATAGATTAGGATGCCCTATTGATCTTAAATTCCTTCTGAATAGATTTCTACACCACCAACTGCCACAACTACTACTAACAAGATTCCTTCTAAGGCTTGCTGGGATTTTCAATAGTGGCCTTTCTTCCACTTAGAACCTCCAGAACCATTCAAGTTCTTAAAACATGGCCATAGGTAGTCATATACTATCTCCAGGATTCCTAAGAATGAAAGCAGCATCTTCTTACCAAGAATTACATGAGTTTCTAGAGTAAAACATAAAGCAGTTTTATTTCTCATATATATATATATATATCCAATTTCTCGAAAGATACAATATTCATCATAAGGTAAAGCGATCACACTTTCACCTGGGCTTTTCAGAATAGCTAATCCCTCTTCCCAGTTCTAGATCTATATGTCTATTTTTCCCCTAAAGCCTTTATGCTAATATCCTATCTGCAGTTTAAAACTCAACATCCTGAACTTGGACTTTATTCATTGTCTCCAGAAAAGTTTCTGCTTTCCCTATGTTCCCGGAATGAAGGAATGGTTCTACACCACTGCCTGAAACAAAAAAATAAAACCTCATTCTTGATTCTTCCCTCTTCATTATCCCTGATATCCCATCACCATGACCCTCTTCTACACACCATCCCACTACACTCACTCAAATTCAGGCTCCCATCAGCTCTTGCATCATCCTGCTAGTTGAGTTCTCTGATCTTGATTCTCCTCTGCTACCAAATAAAAAGCTTCCTGTCCCAACATTCTCTTGCCTTAAAGCTTTTATAGCATCCCTTTAGTCTTAGCATCAAGTCCTTACTTCGTAATGTGGTTCAGAAGACATTTCAGAATTGAACTAAATTCTATCCCTCATTCTTTCATTGCATTATTTTAACTTTTTGTTGGTTTTTATGTGGCAGGATATCATTGTACAGCCCACACCACCCGAGAATTAGCTAAGTTGCCTATGCTGCACTTGTGCATGTGATCGTCTTGCCTCAGCCTCATAAATGTTGAGATTATAGTCATGAGCACACCTGGCCTAGCCCACATTCTTAACCTCATCTCTGTCCCTCTTCACCAACTAGTGCACTATACCATAACTCTATAGAGCTTTCTATATGCCTGGTTTTGTTCTTTTGCATATGGAATTTCTTCTAACACTCATCCCCTTGTATATGTGTCTTGCCACACACACACACACACACACACACACACACACACTAGAAAATAACATGTCCTTCAAAACTCTGCCTAAGAATCTGCTTCCCTTAGTTCACATCTCCCTATTCCCAACACTCTGTCCCCTCATAATACTTTGTATGTACCTCTAGCATGCCATCAACTATACAATAGTACTATCACTATTACTGTCATATATTATCTTCTTCACAATACTATGAACTTTCTGAAGAAAGAATTGTCTTATTTGACTCTGACAGCATTGCACTAAGAACTAAGTATAACACAGTTGTAAGTTGTTATTAGCATAAACTGAACAAATAAATGAGTGGGTGAGAGTTTAGATAGCCAGCTACTTCTTATGCATGGAGCTAAACTTGCTTTTCAGTCTTTCTTTGACCCAGCCACCATACTAAGGCTATCATCTTCCTGGTCCAACTAACTTGAAAGCAAAACAGGTATTTTCATGCTAGGAATCTTAGTCATGGGTTTCTGGCCAAAGGACAAATCTGCAGTGCAGCAGATGATTCCTGAGTTTCAGCCAATATAGTCATTAATATTTCAGGATGTTCAAGAATGAGGGTATAGATGTTGCATTATTTAGTCCATATCATAAGAATTCTCTGAAGATAAAAGTACAGTGATATTAATTTATAAAACTCCCAGTGAAAACCAAAGGAGGGAAATTATTTCAAAATAACTGTGTAGGTAATGCAAGGAAATGAAAAACAAATTAAGAGTACATTTGGTAATTTCTCAATTATCTCTTACAGAAAAGGCAAGCCACACACAAATAATCCAAGGGAAATTTCTCTGATTATGACATATTTCATCCCAGAGTTTCCTTTTTGGTTCCAGCCCTCTAAGAATTAGCTGAGGATGGAAAGTAGCAGAGGTACTCCAAGGAAAGGAAAGTTCTTTTAATTAGTTTTCACATAAGCAGGAAGAACCCTTTTCAATCATTATCACTAGCACAGAGTAATAAATTAATTATATAGAGAAATTGAGGTATATCACGGAGCATACATGGAAGAAAGGAGAGGTATCCTGAATCTGGGGGATAGCAGGCAGTATCGAGATTGCAAAGACAAATTCTGTTAATCTTATAATAACCAATGCTGTTCCTAAGATCATAGTCATTGTAATACAAAGAAGATATTTACAAAAATCAAACACATCAGTAATACTTGGTAGTTTTTGTTAAATTATTTGGTGTGAGGTTTATATTTCTTTAGAAATTCACATGAATCACACCGACTATTAAAATTCTAGGTTTCAAAAAGCAACCTACGGAATTATTCCATGGATACATTTTGTCCCTCTGAGAGGCTGAAAGAAGGCTTGCAAAGATTAATCAGGTCACTTTCTCTCTTCAGAAGCTCTTGGCACAATTGTATTTCTTCTGAAAACCTTGGAGAAGGAATTATTGATTTCTACTTGGCGTGGGGCAGAAACAGACAATATTATTTACCAAAACAACCATTGTCTTCCATTTTATAACAACTTTCGATAATTTAAATATGTAAGGATTCATCTGCAAAGTGCAAATTTTCAAAAGTATGGACTAAGACTTTAATAAGTGATTTTTAATCCCACTACTTTTATCCACCTAGTATATTGCTGAATAGTAGCTTTAAAAAATGATGTTAGACACATCAAATGGAAAGGTTTTTTAAAATTCTTAAATCTGCCCTTTTAGGTTTGAAAATGAATTGGCCCACATTTTGTCAAATTTGTAAGTCTCTTAATCTGTAATTCTACTTAAAAAGTGAGATTCCAAAAATCTAAAGGCTAGCCCTAGATTTGCTGTATTAAGCCTATTTGACCATCTCAATTCTTTTATCAGCATAATGATGGTAATAGACTTTACACACTATCTCAAAGGAATAAAGAAGAATGACAGATGATGTAAACTAAAATCAACTGCTGACTATGACTGGGAAATTGCATAAAGCTAATAGACTGATCTGTGGATAAGCAGCTAAAATGTAGGGGGAAAGGCTCATGTTTTGTGTCCAAAGTCACACTCATCTGTGTAAGAATATATCTATTTGAATTGAATGAGTCAGAATATGTTCTGATGTTCATCAGGTATTCACCCACCTAGAGGACCCAGCCACTTCTATTCATTATTTGCAATAATTAGCAAGTCAAATGTCACTCCATTAAAAGAGAATTATCAACAAATGTCTATCCAATCCTGTATATACTCTGTGGGCCATATAATGGCTATCAAGAGTGGGTACTAGGCCTTATTGTCACATGGCTGTTTCTCACCCTTAAAATGAACGTAATAATTGTCCCTAACTTACACAAGTGTTGTATAGATTCCATCTGTGAATAGTTCCCCTGCTCATTCTTCCAAATGTTCTCCTCTATCACAATTAGAACTTGTTCCAAAGAAAGAAACTGGCTAACTCATTTATGGTACATAGAGGCAGAAATGGCTGAGACAGAAATCCTTAAGCCAAAACAATAAAAATAAAGATGCCTCACTTTTAGAACTTCAATACTAGTAATCAGGAAGGGGTGCTCTTTGATTGCTGTCATGCCAGCTTTCCAACTATGCCCATATTGCTGGAGTTAGATCCGTTGTGGAAGAGAAAAATGTGATCAGAGAAGCAGACCAAGGTTATTTGTGTCTTATTGTGCATACATTTTGGAAAATAATAAAACAGACAATATAATTCTCTTCATTTATAGCAAATGAAAATGGCAAAAGGTAACTTAAACTGACAATAGATTTAGAAAGTCTTAAAGTCAGTGACTCCACCAAGAACATGTCCATATGATGAGCTCATGAAAATCACATCATATGTCTTTTTCAAACACATACTTAGGATCCCTAGATTCACAGTACATAATTGGAATTGGGAAGCAAAGCTAAGATTCTGGTTTTACATTTGTTTAGCTTAAGCTAGTGAACATTAGGAATTAAGATGTATGGCCATGTCTACTGATCCAAGTTCTCCCAGTTTCTCTCTCTTCATTGTCTGAAGCTTCTACCACCATCCATTACCTGAGGCCATTGTCAAAGAGCTGAATAGGCTCCATCATTTTTGTATATCATCTGAAAGAAAAACTATAAGAAAATAATGGACAATAGAATGCATGAGTATGTTGGTCATTTTGTGGGAAATCAGATCCTCCTTTGGCCTTAAAAGTGAGCAGATAAAAAGACGTGTTATCAAGTATCTCACTGGCAGCAGTCCAAAATATAAAGTCAGTGTCGTCTAGATTCTAACTTCCCTTATAACTTGTTCTTAAGGACTGTTCTCATCAAACAGATGTTCCGAAATCTATGGTACATAAACAAGACACATGGTGTGAAAAATTTCTTTTTTTTCTCACTGGTTTTTCCAAGGCAGGCATGAAGATGCATTCTCAGCTCTGACATAGATCAGCTGTGTGACTTTAAGCAACAGCCCCTCTAAACATCTATAAAATAGCAATAATTATAATATTTACCTCAATAAGTAGTTATATGAATTAAAAGAGATAGTATGAAAAATGCTTAAAATATTAGCTAATGAGCTGAAATGTACTCAGTAAATGGTAGCTATTCTTAAAGTTGAAATTTTACAAAAGCATCAAATATAAAACTATATTTAGTTACTAAGTACAGTAATCACCTTTGAAAAAAAGAAGAAAGCTACATGAAATTAGTACTGTTCCAGAAAATTCTAGCTACCTTTATCACTCTATGTATAGCCTCTGCTTCCCCTTCTTCCCCATTCAGTTTAATAAAGCATCTTGAAGAGATGGAAAAAATACAAAAATAAGAGGCAAAGGTAACCTCACTGACCCCATAATTCTTGATAGCTACTGATAAGCTATTTGGAGCTCTGTGGATCTGATTTCTATTCCTAGCACCCATCCATTTTTCTCTCTGAATGTTCCAGCTCAAAATTAGAGAAATATTTCCATAAACTATTTAATTTCATGATCTCATCCAAAATGTAACTGTGAGCTCAAAATTACTGCTTAACTGGAACTCATTGAAATGGAAGAACATTCAATTATTCTAATTAATATTGTTCAAAAGAAAACCTACCACTTTATACTTCCAGGCACTTTTCCCATGTCTTTTATCATTATTTATACCCAATCAGGAGAGCAGAGCATATGTATCACTGGTGGCTTACAGCTGACAGAAATCTATATTCCCAAGGAGGAGGATTTATCCGAAGTCACACAGCTCATAATCAGCAAAAGCAGGACTAAAGTTGAAGTTCTTAACACGTTGGCCAAAATCTTTCCCCTCAACCAAACCACAGCATACCTTTATGACGAGTGCTTATTTCCGCACTGAACAAGAAAGATTAAGCATTGGGATAAAGTTAGGTGCTAACGAATAAACAGTTCCTCAACCTATTATTCACCCTTGATTGACCACTTGTGATGTACCAGGTTTTGTGCTAAGCCTCTTAAGTGCATCATCTCCTTTAATGTTTACAATTGTTTTCCCAGGGAGGTATTATCATGGTTCTCATTTAGTAGATGAGCAAGGGAACATATGGGGAGGATTTGCTCAGCATCATCATTCTAGTAAAGCTAATACTAATTTCCAGTAACTTATTCTTCCTTTTGTTCCACACTGACAGCCAGCTTCAGCTTTCCTATTAACAAGTTAAGGATGGCACTTTTAAAGATACTTTAAGGAAAATTATGGCAGTACTCTCTCGAATTCTCATAATGATAGAAATGATAAATACAGAAATGAAAGATATTGTATTTAATCCCAAACCATGAATGTGCAACTCTGAATGGAGAGTTTGGTGTGCAGAGTTCCAGCAGAGGGAACTCAGAGCTAGGGTTATATTCTCTCTCACCCTCTCACCTCCCCCCAAGGCTTTGGGCACAGTTGGTTCTCAGCCAAATGAAAAGGCAAAGTCATAGATGTCAGTCTATACTTCTTCCTCTTATAGGAGTCTGGAGCCTTCCCCACACAGCTAACCTCTCCCCACCCCCGCCACATTACCCTTCATCAAAACCATTCAGTTTCTTTTTCCTGAGAACTTAATTAGATGCTTGAGGTCAGTCCAAGGGCTTGCAACTGAAGAAGACAATGGTTGCCCATCTCTGATAGCAGCTTTCTTAAAAAGGTATCTTTTAGACCTTCCGTCACCTTTGAGTATCTGAATAAGATATATAGGACCATACCTAGTCGTATCAAGTTAGGAGACCAAGATTGTGGTTTCCATGGGTAACTCACTGACTACGCATCAAAAGTTGACCACCTTCACTTTTTTCTTGCCTTAAGAAATACTCTCCTGCTGAACGAGTGGGAATTTCCCTGATTCTCAGGAATCAAAGTTCACTAAGTGTAGAACTCCAGGCCCACAGTGCCCGAGAGACATTTCTCAGGGATTCCCTGTGCCCCCCACAACCGTTGCCTGGTGAGAGCTCCAGGCACACTGTGCCAAAGAAACATTTCCAGGTGATTACAGGTTCCAGCCCACAGCCCCAGACCCAATGCAGGTCGGCCTGGAGTGAGAACTCCAATCCTACCACGCCAGACGGACATTTCTCAGCAATCCTCGGTCCCACACCATGGCCGGAAACCCAGCACAGCCTGGCTGTGAGTGACAGCTCCAGGCCGGCTGCACTGGAGGGACCTTTCTCAGCCTTCTCGGGTTACTGCCTGCAGACCCGGAACCAGCTCAGGCTGGCCGACCCAGTACAGCATACTCAGTGAATAAGATCATCCACTATCCTTTTGTGAGCCCGGAAGACCCTCCAAAGCCCAGGCCCACCCACCTGGGGAACGACCTGCCCGACACAGGAGGGCTGACCCCGGTAAGTTTTCGGAACCTCGCCCCAAAGCCAGGCAAGACGGGGAAGTTTCATTATTTACTCTGCACCCCATTTCGGTTCGTGCTCACCTGAACAGGGAACCAGCAGAGGGGAATCAAAGGAGCTGCAGCAAAAAAGGAACTGAACACAACAGCTAGATCCTGGATAGGCATACCTGGAAAATCTCAAACTTAATAGACTGGCACCCGAATCTCATAACAAGCTAAGGTTATAGCTACACCAAAGCAATACACCAAAGGTCAAAGGTCAGTGCTATACAAAATGACAAAGAGAAGAGGAAAAATGCAATCCCAGACCTCAAGTAGATCAGGAAGGGCAGAGGACACTAGCTCAGCTGCAACGAATTAACTAACAGATACAGCAGCAAAGGAATAACAGCAGAAAGCTATAGAGGAAATAAAACAAGAACTAATTCCCCAAATTAAAAAAGAATACATAGTATCTGAAATAATGAATTCCAGAAACACTGGGTAGAAAAACTATGCTCAACCAGAACAAGTGCAGAGAGCACTATTCCAGCTGATACATATGAAATAACAGCATCTGAAGCAAAGAAACAGCAGCAGAAAGATCATGAGGAACTCAAAGCAGAAATAAGTTCTGAAATCAAAAAAGAACTTTTTGAAGTCATAGCATCTGAAATACAGAAACAAGTCCAGAAATATACAAAAGAAATCCAACTTGGAAGAAACACAGCAGATATAGATTTAATAACTACCTCTAAAGAAGACATGGATAAAAAAATTGAGGAGATCAAAAATATGATGGATTCCTTGAATGAGCAATACAGAAAAGAAATAGAACACATGAAATACAGTCAAAGACATATAGAAGAACTAAAAATATCAATCACGAGTCTACAGAACCGTCTGAGTGAAAGCAAAGACAGAGTTTCAGATCTTGAAGATGCTGGAGCACCTACTAAAAAGGTGAGAAAGGATCTCTTAAAAACAACGAGAATGCAGGAAAAACTAATCACCTCCAAGATGACGCCAGGATGAAGAATGTAAGAACAATTGGTATCAACGAGAATGAGGGAGTCAATACAAATGACATAAAAAGAATTTGGGAAGAAATAATCGCACAAAACTTCCCAAATATGAGGAAACAATCCAACATTCAGGATACCGAAGCATACAGAACACCAAATAACCTCAAGCCAAGTAGAAACACACTGAGACATACAATAGTTAAGATCCCAGAAATCCTACACAAAAATAATATACTGAAAGCTGCTAGAGAGAAGAAGGAGCTCACATTCAAAGGAAAACCCATTAAAATTACAGCCGACTTCTCTATACACACAATGAAGGCAAGGAGAACATGGAGCAGAGTTCTTCAAGTCCTACATGAAAACAAATTCCAGCCCAGACTATTATACCCTGCAAAATTCTCTTTCAAGTTTGATGGAGAAGTGAAATACTTCCACGACAAAAAACAACTAAAGAGTTTTATGATGACAAAGCCATCGCTTCACAGGCTGCTGAAAGATGTTCTAGAGAGAGACCACAATGACCAGAACTCCATGAATGAGAATGGAAGGAAACCACAAAACAGGACAATTAAATACAGGTTACAAAGGAATAAACAACACCAGGTAAATATCACGACAAACATAAGTCAGCAAATTTTAATTATAACCATCTATGTAAACGGACTCATTTCTCCAATTAAGAGAAATAGACAGGCAGAGTGGATTAGGAAACAAAATCCAACAATGTGCTGTATACGAGAAACACACTTAAAAGGACATTCATAGTCTCAAAATAAAAGGATAGAAAACAATATGATATGCCGCAGCACCTCAGAAAAAAATTAGGACTAGCAATTATGTTCTCAGACAGTCTCAAATTAAAACCAAGAATGATCAAACGACACAAAGAAGGCCAGTATATATTGGTCAGGGGAAAAATTGAAGAGCAAGAAGAAAAATTCATAAATATTTATGCACCAAACACAGGAGCACCCAACTATGTAAGACAAATCTTAAGGGACATGAAAAACTTAATGTCTAAGAACACATTCTTAACAGGAGACTTTAACACACCCTTATCTCAAAAAGATAGGTCAACCAGACAAAAAATGAGCAAGGAAGTAGCAGAAATGAACCAGAGCTTGGAACAAATGCACGTGGTGAACATTTACAGAGTGTTCCACCCAAGCACAGCTGAATACACATTTTTTTCAGCTGCACACGGGTCATTTCCCAAAACAGACCATATACTAGTCCAGAGATCATGGCTAAGTATATGTAAGAAAATAGCAATTATACCATGCATACTATCTGACCACAATGCAATGAAACTGGAAATAAATGACAAAAGAAACCAGAAAAACCCAATAAATTCATGGACTAAACAACACCTTTCTCAGCAATCAATGGGATGCAGAAGAAATTGAACAAGAAATTCAACATTATTTACAATTCGATGAAAATTGAAGTAAAACTTACCGGAATTTATGGGATGCGATGAAAGCAGTTCTTAGAGGGAAAATCATAGCTATGAACTCACACATTTGGAAAACAGAAAGGGAACAAATTAGCACCCTAATGTTGCACCTCTGACAAGTAGAAAAAGAAGAGCAAACAAAACCTTGAGCGCAAAGTGGAGAAGAAATCATAAAGATTAGAGCAAAACTTAACTCAATTGAGATGAAAAAAACAATTCAAAGAATCCACAAATCAAAAAGTTGGTTCTTTGAAAAACTAAGTAAAGTTGATAAGCCTCTTGCCATCGTCATCAAAAAGAGGCAAAAGAAAATTCAAGTACAAGCAATAAGGAATGAAAAGGGTGAAATCACCATGGATCCAGCGAAAATTCAGAGGATTATCAATAGTTACTTCGAGAATCTTTACGCTCACAGATTAGAAGACACAGAAGAAATGGACAGATTCCTTGCAAGGTACAAATTACCAAAACTGAATCAAGAAGTTTTAACAACTCTTTATAAGCCTGTAACAGAAAACGAAATACAAAACGTAATAAAAAGCATACCAACAAAAAAAAAAAGTCCAGGGCCTGATGGATTCACAGCTGAATTCTACAAGAAATTCATAGATGATATAATCACCACACTCCCTAAACTCTTCCATGAAGTTGAAAAGGAAAAAGTCCTCCAAAAATCATTTCTGGAGGCAAGTATAATACTGATTCCAAAACCAGGGAAAGACACAACCAAAAAGAGAACTACAGGCCAATCTCCCTCATGAACATAGATGCAAAAATACTCAACAAAATCCTGGTAAATAGAATATAGCTAATAATCAAGAAGATCATACACCATGACCAGGTAGGATTCATCCCAGGGATGCAAAGATGGTTTAATATTTGAAAATCTGTAAATGTAATACACTATATTATTAGACTGAAATCTAAAAACGACATGATTGTCTCAATTGATGCAGAGAAAGCGTTTGACAAAGTCCAAAACTGATTCATGTTCAAGGTCCTACTTACAATTGGAATAGATGGACTCTATCTTAACTTGATAAAAGCCATCTATGACAACCCAAAAGCTCATATAATCCTAAATGGGGAAAAACTGAAATCTTTTACTCTTAAATCAGGTACAAGACAAAGATGTCCTCTATCACCCCTCCTATTCAATATAGTCTTGGAATCCTTAGCAACAGCCATTAGGAAAGAGGGAGAAATAAAACGAATAAGAATAAGTAACGAAGAAGTTAAATTATCACTGTTTGCAGATGACATGATACTTTACTTGGAAGACCCCAAAAATTCCACCAAGAAACTGCTACAACTGATATGGAAATTCAGTAGCATAGCAGGATACAAAATCAATCCTCAAAAGTCAATAGCATTCCTCTACACAGATAACAAGCACACTGAAAGAGAAAAAATAGAAACAATACCTTTTACAATAGCACCACGGAAAATGAAATACCTTGGTTTTCACTTAACCAAGGAAGTCAAAGATCTTTTCACGCAAATTTACAACAACCTAAGAAAAGAGATTATGGAGGATTTCAGAAAATGGAAAGATATTCCATGCTCCTGGATAGGAAGAACCAACATCGTGAAGATGGCCATACTCCCAAAATTGCTGTACAGATTTAATGCAATCCCTATCAAACTGCCACCAACATACCTCCCAGATATAGAGAAATCAATCCTCAAATTTATTTGGAACCACAAACGACCTCGAATAACAAAGGCAATCTTGGCCAATAAAGACAAGGCAGGAGGCATCACAATTCCTGATTTGAAATTATACTACAAAGCCACTGTGATAAAATCAATATGTTATTGGCAAAAAAAATAGACCTGAGGATCAGTGGAATAGATTAGAAGATGGAGCGTCATCTACAAAAACATTCAGCCATCTTATCTTCAACAAAGGGGCTAAACAAGCTCATTGGAAGAAAGATAACCTCTTTAACAAATGGTGCTGGAAATCATGGCTTTTGACATGCCAAAAACTGAAACTTGACCCAGATCGATTACCATGCACTAAGTTAAAGTCAAAATGGATTAAAGATCTAAACGTTAAAACAGAAACACTCGATCTCCTGGAAGAGAAAGTAGGAGAAACTCTTGAAGACATAGGGGTAGGTAAAGAGTTCATGAACAAACATATATTTGCACGGGAAGCAGTTGAAAGAATCAACAACTGGGATCAACTCTTCTTAAGGAGCTCCTGCATGTCAAATGAAATTCTCAACAGAGTGAAAAGACAATCCACAAATTTTGAAAATATGCTAACTAATAAGCAATCAAACAGAGGACTACTGTCTAGAATATATAAAGAACTAAGATATAGCAGGGCCCTCAAATTTAAAGACCCAATTCAGAAATGGGCAACTGAGATGAATACACACTTCTCAGAGGATGAAATTATAGAAGCGAACAAATATATGAAAAAATGCTCCACATCACTAGCCATTCATGAAATTCAAATAAAACAACACTGAGATACCATCTCACTCCAGAAAGAATGGCTATCATAAGGAAATCAACCAACAACAAATGTTGGAGAGGTTGTGGGGAAAAGGGAGCACTTCTCCACTGCTGGTGGGAATGTAGACTGGTACAACCATTGTGGAGGACAGTGTGGAGACTCCTCAAAAGACTAGGACTAGAAATCCTATTCAAGCCGGCTATCCCCCTACTGGGAAATTTCCCAAAGGATCTGGATATATTATATCATAGAGGTATATGTGTACCTATGTTTATAGCAGCACAATGTGTGATAGCAAAATCTTGGAAACAACCAAGATGTCCATCACATGAGAAATGGTTGAAAAAGATGTGGTATTTCTATATAATGGAGTATTACTCAGCTATTAAGAATGATATGTTGGAAGCATTTATAGTGAAGTGGATGCCACTTGAACATATACTCATAAGTGAAATAAACCAGATACACATGTGTAAATATCGTATAGTCTCCCTAATATAACAAGCAAAAAGCAGAAATAAAAATGGAAACGTGCAACAACTAAAATCAATTGAGTCTGATAAGGCAAAGTGAATGGCATATGCTGCAGGGTACTAATCAGCTTTTCTTCTGGTTGTTTAACAACCTAATTTAACAAGTCAGAGTTGGAGAAATAGAAGAGCCACAAGGCCAGCCAACACTTTGGCCCTAACCTTTCAAGGTCAGCGAAGACTCAGGACATAGGAGAACGTGTACTGCAACATCATGAAAGTCAGTTGAGCTCCAAATTTTCTGAGCGAGGAGATTATGGAGCCACAGAGGAAAGAGATTGAAGTTCTATAGTGTGCCTGGGAGAGTCTCATGGATAGAAAACTTTCTCTCCAGCTCTCGCGGAGAGCAACCTGGTCAAGCATTGGCCATGACTCATCCACATGGATGACAAAGACAAAGGACCTACAGAACAAGGTACAGGGCTACAAGATAAACCCTGAGGGGATGTCACTGACCTCATAAGAAACATAAAGTACATGTGTTGGTGTATAGGTCTTGCTCTATGTAGGTCTTAACCATCCAGCAGAAAAGTATAAAAATGAAGTATACATCATGGGGCCATAATAATAATTTGAGCTGTTAATGGCTATGGTCGAGAACTTCTTTGAATGACTCACCATTGTTGTGGAATGCTGGACTGTGTTGGATTGTGTTCTGGTGTTCAAGCACCTAGGTTGGTTCAATGACAATGGAGTGCCCATCTTTGACAGGTGTAGACAAAGGAAGGGGTATAGAAGGGAAAAATCATGATGTGTGTGTATAGACAGTACAGTTGGGATAGATAATGCTGTGTTTCTACATAATCCTATGAGAGGCAAGATTGGCACTAATGGTGGTTGGATATGATATTATGATGGCTTCTAGTACGGTGGACGACCACTGGGAAGATAACAAGGTAGAAAGTATTAATTATTGAATCTTTGATGTAATTCACTTATAAAAATTAAGATACGCAAACAGCTACACTCTATTTACTGATAAGAGACATATGGTGTAATAATGTCTATCAATATAATATTATCATGCACCTTCTATGATACCAAAATATTACAAAAACAGTTTGCAATGTATTAATTTATCAAATCCATCTTGTCAAGGTATCTTAAAAATGTCTCATTGATATTTGTACTTCAATAAAACAAAAATTAAAAAATATAAATAAATAAATAAAAAAGAGATACTCTCCTGATGATACAAATATGTACAAATTACCCTAAAGACAGGAAAGGTGAAGTTCCAAGTGCACATTTAGACTGGGAAAGGGAAAAATTGGTTCATTATTTCAAGACCTCTTCAAATGCTATAAATACACAGTCACCACAAAACAAAGATCCCTTTTTCCCCCTTACATTATTTATGTGCCGTCTAAAAATTACATGCCCGTTCTTTTTCCAGTGCTAAGAGAGAGAAACATGCATATTCATGATCTGATAAATATTTAAGTGGGATTTATTTAAATGAGAGAGTCCATTTACAAACATTCCCTGGCTCTGAGATCTTATCCTGGGTACACAGAGGGAGGATAATTTCCTCTGGTATATTCAAAACCTCCGCTGGCCACCTGTCCCCCTAAACTTGGAGCTCTTCCTTGAGAGCTGGTGAATGCCACTCGCAGTATTTCAAGGGACTCTTCCGTACCTCCTCCCTCCAGTCCTGCCTTCCTGCTCTGAGATCATGCCATGGGATTAGTCACTGGCAAAATGTTAGAGTGGAGGGTTTATTTGGGGGCAGGAGGGCTGCTCATACCTTTCTTTTCCTGGGCCCTTCCTGCCCCCACATTATTCCTACAGCAGAGCAGCACTTATTACTTATATGTCTCAGCTTCTTGTGGGTCCATCTCTCTTGCCTCAAGAAGAGCAATTATGTGATAGAGCAGGATATCAGGACTAGTTCACTGTGTAGTCTCTGTTTCCTCACTGGAAGAAATGCATTTTGATGTTTTATTTTGCCTTCTGTCCTTCTTGTGCTCTTGATTTATATTTTTGGATTTTTAATATAAGAAAAACTATGAGACATTTAAGCTTGTGGGTCTGATTTATTTCATTAAAATTGGCATCTCAAGGTGCATCCATGGTTGTACAAATGACTCAAGTTGATTCATTTTTATGACAGAGTACTATTCCACTGTGTGTAAATACCACATTTACTTTATCCATTCATCTGTTAATAGGCATATAGGCCTATTAACTACTCTAAAGATTTAACTACTCTAAATCATGCAACTATAAACATGAATACGTATATATAGTTGGTATATATAATATATATATATATATAATATATAATATATATATATATATATATATATATATATATATATATGTTTTGGAAGAGATATCTATCTAGAAGGGGAATAGCTGGGTTGAAAAGAATTTCCAGTTTTAGAGAATACTATCATGATTTAGACAGCCATAGGTCACACTTCCACAGATAATGAAGAAGGGTTCATTGCCCCCAAAGCTGCACCAGCATTTGTTATTATTTGATTTCTTAATGATAGCTATTCTGTCCTGAGTAATATGGAATCTCAGTATTATTTTTTAAGTTGCATTTTGTAAATGGCCAGAAATGCTATACATTTTTTTCATGTACATATTATCCTTTTGTGCTTCTTTTGATAAGTGTCTTCAATTCAGATGCTCAATTTTTGACTGAGTCTTTTAATTTGGGGATCTACATTTTTTAGTTCTTTGTATTGTTGATATTAGTCTTATGTCTGAGGAATAGCTGGCAAACTATTTTTTCCATTCTTTAAGTTGTTTCTTCACTCAGTTGTTTCCTTGCAATGCAAATGTGTTTAATTCGATATGATTCCCATCTGTTGATTCATGGTACTTTTTGTTTTGTTTAGTTTTTGTTACCAGGAATTGAACTCAGGACCTCACACTTGCCAGGCAGGTGCTGTACCACTGAGCTATATCTCCAGCAGATTCTTGGTATTCCTGGCTAGTGTTAGCTGATTCTTGGTTGACTCTTGGCATTCTGTTCAGAAAGTCCTTGTGTATGCTATATAGATTTGCCTATTTTGTCTTCCAGCAGATTGTTTCTGTTTTAATATTTAGATGTTAGATCCATTTTTATTTTAGTTTGGTATATGGTGAGAGATCTATGGTCAATCTTTAGCATGTGTATACCCAGTATTCTCATCATCATTTGTTAAAGCGGACACTATTCCTCTACTGTGTGTTTTTCACTATTTTGTCAAAGTTATCATCTATTCTGTTCAGATCTACATGTCTGGGTTTTTTTTTTTTTTTTTTTTTTTTTTTTTTTTTTTTTTTTTTTTTTTTTTTTTTTTTTTTTTTTTTTTTTTTTTTTTTTTTTTTTTTTTTTTTTTTTTTTTTTTTTTTTTTTTTTTTTTTTTTTTTTTTTTTTTTTTTTTTTTTTTTTTTTTTTTTTTTTTTTTTTTTTTTTTTTTTTTTTTTTTTTTTTTTT
>PVKA01011145.1:12150-34845 GCA_004027165.1 Ctenomys sociabilis | reverse complement strand
CAGTATCATGGTGTTTTTATTACCAGAGCTTTTATAACTTCAAATATGGGGTTGTAATTCCTCATACTTTAGCCTTGTTACCCATGATTGCTCTTGCTACTCTGGTTTTGTTGTTTCCAAATGAATTTTAGGATTATTTTCTCTGGTTCTGTGAAGGATACTATTGGTATTTTGATTAGGACTCCATTAAATCTGTATATCAGTTTTGTGAATTTGGCCATTTCGACAGTATTGGTTCTGCCTAGCCAGGAACAGGGACTATCTTTCTATACTCTCATATCTTTTTCAGGGTACCATGGTTTACATTGAAGAGGTCTTTTGTTTTCTTGTTAGTTTAATTCATAAGTATTTCATTTTTCTTGATGCAATTGTGACAGTATTGTTTTCTTAATTTCTTTCTTAGTAGGTTTATTATTGGTGTACAGGATTGCCACTGATTTTTACGTATTGACTTTGTATCCTACTACATTACTAAATTGCATTATTAATTCTAGACGTGTTTGTGAAATTTTGGGGTCTTCTATGTAAAGGATCATGTCATTTAAAATAACAATTTTTCTTCCTTTCCTACACATATCCCATTTGTTTCTTTCTATTGCCTGATTACTCTGGCTAATGTTTTGAGAACTGTATTGAACAAGATTGGTGACAGTGGATATTCTTGTCTTGTTCTTAATTTTAGAGGAAAAGTTTGGAACTGATCTTCATTTAATATGATATTGAGTATTGATTGTCATAAATGAATTTGATAAGATTGAGGTAAAATCCTCTCTACTCATTTTCTCTATGGTTCTCATCATGAATGGATGTTGGATTTTCTTAAAAGCTTTTTCTGTCTATTGAGATGATCACATGATTTTTGTCTTTGCTATATTTATGTGGTTTATTGCATTTATTGATATGCATGTGTTAAACTATCCCTGCATCACTGTCATGAATCTGCTTGATCATAATGTATAATCATTCTTATGATTTGTTGCTTTCTGTTTGCCAGTATCTTATTAAGGACTTTTGTTTCTATGTTTATTAAAAGTATTGGTCTGTGCTTCTGTTTTGTGTGTTTTTGGTTGGATCATTTTCTGATTCTGGAATCAGAAAAATGACATTTTCCAGGAATGACTTTGGGAGTGGTTTTTATCTTTTGTTTTTATTAAACAGTTTGAGCAGTATTTCCATAAGATGTTAGATAAAGTTCCTATAGAATTTTACTATAAATTCACCAAGATATGGACTTTTCATTCATAGTATTTTAACTACTTCAATTTTATTACCTAATATTAGATTATTCAGAAACTTAATATCTTCTTGATTCATCTTTGGTAGTTCATATGTATATAGTAATTTATCCATTACTTACAAAATTTCAATTTCATTAGAATAGTTTCTTGATGCAGTTACAAATGATCTTAGATATTTCAACAGAATGTATTGTGATTTAACAATTTTTCTTTCCTTTTCAAAATTGTATTTTATTATTAGATGTTTGCTTCCTTTTAATTTCTGTTTTTATATCTTTTTATTAATTAATTAATTAATTTGGTATAGGGTCTCACTAAGCAGCTCAGACTTGTAATTATCCTCCTATCTCAGCCTCCTCAGTGTTGGGATTATAGGCATGCACCACCACGTCCTGTTTCAGTGGCCAGCATGGCACATCTGGGGTTCTGGGGCTGGCACAGCGTATGGTACCAGGGATCAAATCCAGGTCCTTCGACCTGCCAGGCAGGCCCCTAGACCACCAAGCTGTGTTCCCAGCCCTATTAGTACATGTTTGTAATAAATGAAGTTTGCATTCATCTTAGGGTGTAGGTACAGGTACATAATAGAGTGGTTCCATTTTTTTTTTCCTTTCCCCTTCCTCACCATCTCCTTTCCTTTCCAATTATATTGATTTATATCTTTCCTTTTTTTGGTAAGATTAGCTGAGTTTTGTCAATTTTGTTTATTCTTTCAAAGAGTCAACTCTTTGATTCATTAATTCTCTCTACAGGGTCTTATTATCATTTTCATTAATTTCTTCTTTGATCCTTTGAAGTTCATTCAGCTCATCGTGTTTTTATTTTTTCCTTTTTTTTTCTTCACTTTTTGTGGTACCAGAGATCAAACTCGGGATGTTGCATTGCCACTTAGGCCGTTGAACTATATCCCTGGTTCTCATTGTGTTTTTATGATTTGAACATTTATAGTAATACACTTCTGTCTTAGGACTGATTTCATGGTACTCCATGAGTTACAATATGTTTCAGTTACATTATTGCTTGGTTCTAGAAATTATCTAATTTCTTCCTCAATATCTTCAGCAACTTATTTATTATACAAGAGTGAATTAAAGTCATTTAATTTCTATGTGTTTGCACAATTCCTGTGGTTTCTTTTGCCATAAATTTCAAGTTGTATTGCATTATGATTTGATAATACACATAGGATAATATTGATGCTTTTGCATTCACTTAATTATGTTTTATGGGCTAGCATTGGTCTATTTTGGAGAAAGTCCCATGTGTTGCTGCAAAAAATATATATTCCATTGTTTTGGAGTGGAACACTCTGTAATATCTATTAAGTCCATTTGATCAAAGGTTTGGTTCAGCTCTGATATTTCTTTCTTGATTTTTGTCTAGTTAATCTGTCTGTGACATTCAGATATGGAGATACCCCATTATAATAAAATTGGTGTTTACCTGACTTTTTATGTCCATTACTGTTTCTTTTATGAAGTTGGACCTGGCAGAGTTTGGTGCATAGATGTTTATAGCTGTTATCTCTCTTTGTTGAATTGCTACTTTAACCAACATATAGCGATATTCTTTATCTCTTCTGATTAGCTTTGGCTTTAAATTATCCCTTTGTAAAGCTCTGATAGCTCCTCCAGCTTTTTTCTGTGTTCCATTGTATGAATAATTGTTTTCTACCCTTAAAATTTCAATCTATGAAATTTTTCTTCTTGTTGCTGTATATCTGTGGTTTCGTTTCTTGACCCATTCTGTCAGTGCGTGTCTTCTGATTGAGCAATTGAAAAACTATTTATATTGAGTGCTCTTACAGAAAGGTATTGCTTTATTCCTGACATTGCATTAGTTCCCTGATGCTAATTTGCTTACTTTATTCCCTTTTGTTTCACTGCTCACCCTTCCAGTTCTATTGAATTTATTTGACTTATTGGTATTGTTACATTATATTGATAAGCTTAAAAAATGACAAATTCTAACTCACACTTCCGTCTCTTGCAAAATGTTCCTTCAAAAGTCATGTCCACGGTAAAGAGGACCTCATCAAACTCATGACCACATCCTGCATGGCCTTTTAGGCTTATCAAATAGAATATCAAATAGGCTTATTGAATAGACTTAATAGACATTATGGAGTGTTCTACTCCAAAACAATGGAATATACATTTTTCTCAGCAACACATAGGATTTTCTTCAAAATAGACCAATGTTAGCCCATGAAACACGATATTTTTTTTTTTTTTTGTATTTTACGTAAGCTTCTACAGGGTGTTCAGGTGCTCACTACTAGATTATACTCATAGTGATCTACCTGTTTATAGCCTCCCAAGAGCTGGGATTATAGGCATGAACCACTGAACCCAGTCTTAGCGCACCCTGAGGATTGAACCCCTTGCTTGCAGGTGCTTTAATCTGCTGAGCTTTTTGGCCAGCCCTTGCCCATGAAACATGATTAAGTGAATGCAAAAGCTTTATTATATTTTATTTTTCTTCAGAATTTTTAGTGTTGGTTTTGTGGCCATGAGTTTGATGAGATTCTCTTTATCATGGAAATACCTTATTTTTCCATCAATCTTGAAGGAATATTTTGTAGGTGATAGAAATATGAGTTAGAATTTGTTATTTTTTAGGTTTTGAAATACTTCACTTCCATCTTTCCTGGTCTTTAATGTTTGTGTTGAGAATTCCAATGGGTTTACATGTAAGTGATTTACTACTTTTCTTTAATAGTTTAATATTTTGTCCCAGTGTTGGACTTTTGTATCTTAACTATAATGTGAGTTCTACATGCCTCACTTATTGTATGTTTTGTTTATTTTTCCATATTAAGGATGCCTTCTGCTATTATTTCTATAAATAGATTTTATGGCATTTGTACAGTATTCTCAATTTTTGCTTATTCCAATTAGTGTCAGATTATTCTTTGAATCCTCTAGAAATCATTGTATCCATTGTTCTTATTCACTTGTTTTTAAGGTACTTTAAAGTACTTGTCTTTGAAAACATCCTTACTCATCCACATGGATGACACAGACAAAGGAACTACAGAATAATGTACAGGACTACAAGATAAACCCTGAGAAGACTTCAATGACCACATAGGAAATATAAAGTTCATGTGTTGGTATATAAGTTTTGATCTACCTAGGTCTTAACCATCCAGCAGAAAAGTATAAGAGTATAAAAATGAAGTATACATCGTGAGCCCATAATATTAAGCTGAGCTGTAAATGGATATGGTCGACAATTTCTTTGAATAACTCCCTATGGCTGCAGAATGCTGGACTGTGTTGTATTGTGGTGTCGAGTTCAAGCACCTAAGGTAGTTGAAAGTCAATAGAGTGCCCACTTTTGACAGGTGTAGACAAAGGAAGGGATGTAGAAAGAAAAAATCATGATGTGTGTATAGACAGTACAGTTGGGATAGATAACGCTGTGCTTCTACAGAATTCTATGAGAGGCAAGATCTGCACTAATGGTGGTTGGACAGGATATTATGTCGGCTTTTAGTGCTATGGTCATCCACTAGGTAAATAATTATTGAATCTCTGATATAATTCAGCTATAAAAAAACCTGTAAATATAATATCATGTATGCACCTTGTACAATACCAAAACGTTATGAAAACAGTTTGCAATGTATTAATTCATCGACTCTGTATGGTTAAGGTGTTTTGAAACTGTCTGATTGACATTTGTATTTCAATAAAATAAAAATAAATGAAAAAAAAGAAAACATCCTTATATTCTAATTCTGAAATTCTATCCTCACATTGGTCACTTCTGCTGCCCATATTTTGAATATAATTTTTAATTTCCTGGATTTGTCATTGAAACACTTTGATAGACACTAATTATTGACTAAACTGATCATTAATGCTTTGTATTGTTTGTTTAGTTCAGTTAATTTTTATTAGTATCTTCTGTCAGCTCACTGTTCTTTTTTTTTTGGCAGAACCGGGGATTGAACTCAGGCCCTTGCACTTGCCAGGGAAGTGCTTATTCCACCGTGCCATTTTCCTGGCCCTACTGTTCATTTATTATTACTTCTATTGTTTGTTTTGTTATACCCTCTATGACCCCACCAAGCACCTCTTTGACCTATTCTTTCAATCTTTTCTGTTATTCTGGTCAATGATTTGGGTTTACAGTCTCTGTTGTTCTCCTCCTTGATGCCCCCCAGATCAGCCCAGGGAGACTGAGTGTCTTGGAAAGCATTTCGTTGTCATGTTTCCTCATGTTTCTATGTTTTGTTTTATTTTGTTTTGTTTTCAAGCAAGTGAGTTCTCATAGTGGAAAGTCTTTATTGTCAGTATGGAAATACCTTTAGTTAGTCTGCCTTATAGTGATGTACTTTGGGAAGAACTGTAGTCCTTTATCTCTGTCCCCAGATTGAGTCAGTTCTGTTAATTTGAGAGAAGAAAATGCACTGGAACTGACTCAACACACACCTCTCTGGCTATTGTTAACATCACAAAGGTAATATGGCTGGTATCATACATAGTCAACCTATTAATAGCAACAATTTTGTTATCCAGGCAATATCAAGAAAATCAGCTACAGCGATATCATCCAAGATAAATTAGATATTCACATACAAATAAGAACCAATAATATACCACTGTTAGCCATAGCAAAAAAAAAATCTACAATCTTATTATAAAAACTAAGATACCACAGATATTGACATACAACTAATAGGTACTAAATACAGTATCTGTAGGGCCAATAATGGTAAAAAATCAACATTAATTATATTGAGGCTTCTCTAACTATATAAAAATTAATAAAGCTTAGAGATTATATTGTTAAAAATATAGGGAGTTGAGAATGGAAGAATGCAAGAAGAAAAAGTTATAAACAAACTATAGGAGATGAGAAGAAAAAGAGAAATTAGACAAAGGTCCTACTAAAGTGTAGAAGAGTGTCATAGAACTAGATAAGGCAATGAGAAAAGGTAAGGTAATGAGCAACATTAGATAAAATTAAAAAGAAAGAATATGGACAAAGAATTTAAAGGAAAAAATTTAAAAAATAAAAGAATAAAGAAGGAAGAAAAGAAAATACAGCAAGTAAAAAGGACTAGATAAAAGCCCATAAGCTACAACAAACCAGTAAAGAAGGAAGAGAAAAGGGGGGAAAGAATCCAAAACATTCTTTGTGTTTTTTTAAATTATTATTATTACTAGTTTTTTATTGGATACAGGGTCTCATTACACACTTCAGACTCATACTGATCCTCTTATATCAATCTTCACAGCACTGGTATTACAGGCGTGTGCTAGCAAGCCCAGTTTTGGGACTGACATAGTGTGCTGGGGGTTCCAAGGCTGGCAGGGCATGTGGCCCCGGGGATCAAACTCGGGTCCTTGCACTTGCCAGGCAGGCACTTTGACCGCAGAGCTATCTCCTCAGTCCTTGCTGTGCTTTTGTGGGTTTTTTTTGTTTGTTTGTTTGTTATTTTTTATTCATTTTAATGAGAAAAAATAAAGTAACAATGAAACAGTTTCAAAACAAGTTAGTAGGACAGTTACAATAATTAATACATTATATATTGTTGTCTTTGTAGTAGTTATTCAGAGGACAAGATGCAAACATGATATCTTGTCTAAACACTGTTAGTTCAAACTTTCTTCTCAATGAACTAAGAGAAAGTAGCTATATATCAACCCTAACCATCTTGTGTATACATATATAATTTTTTCTTTTTCACAAAAAAAAATTCTTTATTCATATTTTTGCAAAGGCTCCCCATCGCTGTGCTTTTGAATGGGTGGTTTCTTTCTGGAATCCACAATTTTAGAGTGTAGCAATTCTCAGTTTTCTCTGCATATCCTTAAAGTCTGTTATTTTTTTTAGGTGTCTCCACTATTCCAGTGGTCCCTTTTGTGTTATCCAAGCTATGGCAATATCCAAGCTGAGATGTATTCCTGCTCACACTGGTAGATAAGGAAGGCAGTCAGACCCTAAACACAAGCATCAGCATCAGGGCCTGCACATCATATTTTATTTCAATGTTTTGAAAGCACTTGTTATTGCTTCTTTTCTAAGGACTTACACAGTGTTTCTATTCGCCCCTTATATCAATCTCACAAGGCTTCCAATGCAAATTCTTGCATTGTCTTGGTGATAAAGAAATAAAAGATAGCTTGCTTGCCCAACCTAACTCACATAGGTAGCAAATGGTAAACTTAGCACTAGAATGCTAGCCTGACTCTAAGGTCTAGTATCTTTTCATAATATAAGCCAGCTAGCTACTTCTCTTGAAGGATGCCTGGAAAGAATGAAATTATGACCAGAATAGAAAACTAATAGAGCTCTAGAAGCAATATGTCCAGAGAGTTGTTAGCAGGGGCAAGACCCTTCATTACTAATAGGTGACTGTACATGAGCTTCCCTTTGGGCTCTCCATTGAGGTAGCCATCCTTTAACACCACTTAGGTCTAGTGTTATCCCAGATTTATCTTTCCAAAACTAAATTCACATCTTTTGTGTCTTATTTATCTTTTCATAAAGAATACAAAATAGTGATAGAAAAAAGGCAGCACCCAAAACTATACAAAATTTCACAGAACAAAGTAATAGAAATTCAACAATGGTTGCTGTATTGAATGATGGTATCTTCAAATTGGTTGTTCAGGTTACCAGATATAAACATGCAAGATTGGTTTAAATAAAAAGCAAAACAAAATAATAACAAAAAAGTTGTAAAAATCTTGCAATATAGATATCCAATGATTTTTTGTTTTCAGATAAATTACATATACATCGTTAATATTAGCATGCCACAAGTTTGGAAGGAACAGTTACACTAAAAAAAAAATTGTTCTTTACTACAAGTTCAAATTCACTGGGCTTTTGCCATTGTATTTGCTATATCTTCTAACCCAACCTTAATTCTGGGACCCATCCCAATGAGCATGCGCATTCTCAAATACTTATGGGGCATCTGCTTGCCTATGATACTTGCTTGTCACTGATCCTACAGCACCATACTAGAGATTGGGCTTAGTAGGGAGAGAGAAGACATGAGAAAGAAAAAAGCATCCCATAGTGAGACTAGTGTTAGCCACTAGTACACAACATAAAAGCAGTGTTAAAAGACCTCTTTAGAAAATAGAATTGGTCCTATTTGCTTCTCATCACCACTACCACCCTAAACTAATACTCTGCTCTGTTGTATTCTTTGATAAACAGAAAAGACATATATTTTGGCAAATAGAAAGCCCTGTGTTCTCCAAGAGTGATCTGGACCTCCAAACACATATTGCAAGCAAATAGTGAAGCAAGCTGAAGGGCCACACAGGCCATGTCATAGAGAGCAAGGCTGGCCAGATGTAATTAAGCACAAAGCAAACCCCAAGAGTAACAGCAGGAAGAGACTCATATAAATGTGTGTATGTATTAAGACATTCAAATTGATTAGTACAATGAAAAGAAAGGTTTGTACTAATATTGTTTAGATAAGATATCATGTCTACATCTTGTCCTCTGAATAACCACTATGAAGACAACAATATACAATGTATTAATTATTGTAACTGTCCTACTAACATATTTTGAAACTGTTTCATTGCTATTTTATTTTCTCATTAAAATGAATATTTTTTTTTTAAAAACACATTCAACTTGAGAAAATGACCACATTAGGGCACCAACCATGGTCTGACTCAATATGGAATGGGAACTCTAGAAATGAAGCCATTGAATAGAAATAATAATGGTTGAGGGCTGGCCAAATAGCTCAGTGTATTAAAGTCCCTTCAAGCAGGTGCAGGGGCTGGGGGTTTGATTCCCAGGCCTGCCATACCGGCCCTTCCCCCAGGGTGTGCTGAGACTGCAATTGAGACTGGGTGTGGTGTCCCCTGCCTGTAAACAGCTCTTGTGAGGCTGTAAACAGGCAGATTACTATGAGTCGGATCTTGTATTGAGACCCTGAACACCCGGTAGACCCTTCCCTAAAAAATGCAAAAAAAGAGAAAGAATAATGATGATCATATTAAGGATAACAAGAAAAATAGTAAACCTTACGGAGAGCTTTATGTGTGCTAGGCACTGTTGCAGGCACTTTATTCAAATTGACTCATTTAAACCTATCAACAACCCAACAAGGAGTTTAATCCAGATTTATGAGGCACAAAGAGATTGCATGACATGTCCAGATACACACAGTTATTGAATGATCAATCAAAAAATCAAATGTAGGCAGTTCAAGCCAAACCACATGTGTTTAACATGCATAGTATATCACTGCTCCAGTCTGTTCTTTAACAGGATTGTCCCAACATGGGATATGCTTCCCAATTTCTTTTTCTAAGTATTGTTGGTGTAAGGCACACTCACTGCCAAACATGTGAAAAGGTTTAGAGCTATGACATTATCCCTAGTGAATTTCTCAGTATCACTATATGCTAATTAAATGAACTAACCACCTTTGGGCTTCTGAGTATCCCAGAACTAAGACTTTAGGGTCTTATTTAGGATCCTATAGTGGGAACTAGACAAACCATATATATCTGATGGATGGTGCTTTGGAACTTAGATGGAATCTTAGAGATCATTTAAGTCTCTTAATAACAGTTTAGCCTTTGAGGCCCATATTAAAGAACATCGTCTCTTTGAAGCTGTGTCCTTTTCCAAATGGACACTTGCTCCTTTGGGTTCTAATGATATTTTCTTCATTATTCCATCCATATATATCTGCCTCTCCCACAAAAACATAAGAATGTTGAAGCCACAGCTTGCTTTATTCCTGCTTATATCTGGCATACATTTCCCCAAAACATGTACAAGAATAATTGTTGAACAAATAATGAAATTAGCCTACCCAACATTTGATGTATAAGATGAACAGCTAAATAGGAAAGTCACTTATTTTGCATTGTGCAGCATGTTAGTGGCTATCTTCTGACTCCAACACAGTGCTCCACCCTCTATCCAATGATGAATTTCTGGAAATTCTAAATGGATTCAGGTCTTTTTCTTTATATTCTTGTTCTTCTATTGCATATTATTTTATTCCTAGAACCAGCTAGTTTAATACTTCCAAAGTTCAATTAGGGAACAGTTGCTCTAATTTATCTCCTTGTTTCCTACTCCCATACATTCAGATTTTTTTTTTCCATCCTCTCCATAAACTCTCATGTCTAGATAATGGTTTTCAGAATATTACATATTTAATTAAAACCACAGTAACAACTGAGTAACTCAAGACTCTACTTCCTGTCCATCACTACCTGATAGTGTGCCTACTCTATGCCAAACAATGCATGATTATTTTCTCATCCTATCCTCATAATAACCTATGGTGTGTACAATATTATTGGTCCCATTTTTCAAGTGAGGATCCTAAGATTCAGAGTGCTTCAGTGATGCTCCCAAGGTAGTAGGCTAGTAAGTGACACAACTGGAATTTGTACCAGGGCAATATAACTTTACAGTCTGTACTTTTAGCCCTTTTTTATTCCCTCTAGAACATCAGTCATACTGTTGCCAGAGTACTTTCTCTAAAGTAGTCATTATAGTGACATTTTTACTGCCCCAATGTCTGTGCTCTCAGATACATTATTACTTCATGCAGGTGGCTATTTAAATATAACTTTAACTATAATTAAATGAAATTTTAAATGTAGTCTGCCAGTGTCACTAGCCACATTGCAAATACTATATTTGCAAAAGCTATATGAAAGTAAGTCTAAAATACTGAACATTACATGTAGAGAAAATCTCTATCATTGTAGAGTTCTCCTGTACAAAACTGCTATAGAAACTAAAGTTTAATCTCATCTGCCTATATTTCAAGTGTGCTCAAAGCTTTTCCTTCCAACTTTTCAGCTGAAAGGCAGAAAACAAGGAATAAAAAAATGAAACTGGAGAAAAGAAAGGAGCAAAAGTCTGAAAATGGGCTGGGGGTGGTGGCACACACCTACAATCCCAGCATTTAGAAGGCTGAGGCAGAAATATTGCTGTGAATTTTAGGCCAGCTTGGGCTACAAAGTGAACTCAAGGACAGTGTGAACCTCATAGTGAGATTCTGTTTCAAAAAGGGAAATAAAGAAATGGAGGAACTGCTGAGCTAACAAAGCGAGCAAAGCCTCATCCCATAAGATATGATTTATTTCCTCCTTGACAATAACAGACACTGCATGGTGAGGCTTAAACTTCTCTCTTTTAGCAGTGCCAGGAAGTGTTCTAAAGTTTATACAAAAATCTCACATTCAAAATGGATTCAAAGGACTTCTGCTCAAATCACAGCTCTGCTACATATTAGGTATGTAATAATAATAATAATAATGATAATGTAATAGCACTGATATTTAGCATCATGGAGCTTGTTTGACTATAAAATAGACTCACCAGATTTTGTCATAAGATGAGGAAGGAAAAACCATGGTTGGGTTAAGGCCTAGAGTTTAACCACCCCCATGTGATTCCAGAGCTGTTAGGACTAAAACTCATTGAACTGGGTGATCTTTGAAGTGTCATCAAGCTTGAAAACTCAAACTTTGATCCAAAGAAAGACAACAATCAGTTTGAAGAAAATACTTACCAAGGTCCCTGTAGCAGGCTGTAGGGTTTCACAAGCATTCGTTGTTTTAGCCACTGTCATAGATAGAACACATCTCCAAGCAAAATGTCTTCTTGGAGAGAGTCCAAAGTCAGCGTTGGCTTCTCAGTAGAGTCCCTCTCCATCACATGACAGATATACCCAGAATCTCAGTCCAGGACTACACAAGCATCAGTTTTTATTGACCTGAGAGTGAGTCACTTAAAAGACACAATGGCTTAAAGTTTGGATATTGAAGAAAAGGCTTTCCCTATAAGACTAAATTCAAGTCACTCTGATTCAAGTCCTTATTTCCTACTTCCTTATCTTGGGATTACTTTTTCCAAGAAACTGGAATACTCCAAAAAGCAGGCAAAGGGAAGTACAGAGAGAGAGAGAGGAAGAAGAAGAGGAAGAGGAGGAAAAGAAGAAGGAGAAGGAGGAGGAGAAGAAGAAGGAGGAGGAGGAAGAAGATGAGGAGGAGGAGGACGAGGATGAGGACAAGGGAAAGAGAGAGAGAAGAAGAGGAGAAAGACAGAAGGAAGGAGAGACAGAGACAGAAACAGGTTTTAAAATTTAGATAGCATCCTGAAAACTCTAGCACACAGCTGTTTCTCAGCTCTTCAAACCTCCACGGATTTCTCTGTGACTGAGGCTTTCTTGCATATAACAATGCACAGAGACTTGGTATTCCACCTCATGGCTAAAGAATCCTGCAAAACCTCCTTAAAACTGCCCAAAAAAGATAAACTTACATTGAAGCTGGCATAATAGTTATTTTATATTATATTGAATTCATGTAAATCACAAATCCCCATAGGGTGTATTAAAAAGCACTTAAAATAAACTGATGAATCAACACACCTTATTCCCAACTTGCGTAAAACTGAATGTTTGTGAGACTGAAGGTGTTTGTACCTCTATCTTACATTTGGAGTAAAAGAATGAAGTGGAGGTCAGGAGTTCTCAATTCACAAATGAATGGCAATAAGGGTTGGCCAAATAGCTCAACAGATTAAAGTGCCTAAAAGCAGGCGCAGAAGCTGGGGGTTCGATTTCTAGGCCTGCCATGCCCCCCGCCCCCCTCGCGTGGGCATGCTGAGACTGCAGTTGAGACTGGGCATGGTGGCACACACGCCTGTAATCCCAGCTCTCGGGAGGTTGTAAACAGAAAGGAACACTACGAGTCCGATCTAGTAGTGAGACTCCGAGCACTCTGTAGATTCCTTCCTAAAATACCAAAAAAAAAAAAAAAAAAAAAAAGAAAGAAAAGAAAAGAAATTCAAGAATGTCATAGCTCTGGACAAAAATCTCCCAGGAAAAAATCAGTCATCACTGCCTTGATTCTCATCACAGCACACTCGTGAGTTCTTCTTGAAAAGACAAACCAGGTTTTCAACATTACAACCAAACCAGATCACGCAGATGTTCCTTCTTTCCATTATATTCTTACCTTATTTCTTGTGTCATTATTGCTCCTAAACTGTGTAGAAAATGTTTTAACTTTTTTGTAGTGTTTTTGAGTTTGGCTATGGAACTTTTCCATAGCAAAAAAGCCAGATTAAGTATAATTGCTTTTTATTATTAAAAATAAAGCAGGTGAGGATACACTCATTACTATTTTCCGGGAATGGACTGTTCCAGTTAACAGACACTCCTGACTTTTACCTGAAACTAACGGACTGCTAAAGCAATTTATTTAATTTGGCCTAACTTTGGCATTTTTTGAAGTGTCTGGCTCTTTACTGAAGTTAGCTTTTGTTTCTGAGGCTTATGCAGGATCTTTGAGATACCCTTTTGAGTACTGTCCATTTCTAGAATTAGAAATGACAATAAATACAGTTATAACATGAGCTGAGCTCAACACACAGGTTTGGTGAAATCTCCAATTTCAGAAGGTTTTTTATTCATTATCTCTTTATGTCAGTGATTAAAGGGTGAGGAAAACTTATGCACTGAAAGTTCCAGTTACATAAAACTTAATGTTATGATACTTTCAAGATCACTTGCATGAATTCTTGAACCTCTGGCCTAGTAATACTAAAGGACTTATGGAAAGTTGATATTAGTTCATCGAATTTCTAAAGTCTTAGCCTAGTGTCCTTTTCAGTATACCATATCCTGACATCCATGTCAATCTTACTTTGACAATTTTTAAAATTTTTATGCATTTTAATATAAGGGATACAGGGTCTACAAGTCTCATGTAGATCAGACTCAGAGTGATCCTCCTGTTTTCAGCCTCCCAAATACTGGGATTACAGACATGCGCCACTACCCATGTCCAGTCTCAGTTGCAGTCTCAGTGCACACCAGGGGTGGGGCCGGCTCGGCATGCCAGGTATCAAACCCTGACCATTGCACTCCACATAAGCAGGAGCTTTAGTTTGCTGAGCTATCAGGCCAGCAAACTTTGACAATATTTATATTGACTTCCTCCCATACAGACCACACTGGGGTCAGCTTAATCTTTCCACAGTAGGAATAATATCTGAATATTGCTCTCAACTTTGTAGCACTCAGAGTAAATTAGGTAAAAGTCATGGTTAAGATAATAACAGTTGCCATGATAATGTCCTTAAGCAACTCAGTTTGAGAGCCATTATTTTGCATAATATGATCTTGGCATACTAAATGCCCATTTGCATCCTTGTGTTGAGGACACTTGTCTGTGATATCATTGTCTATGGGGATGCATTTCCTTCAGAAAGGTTTTAATGCCTCCGAAAATACACTGATGAATTTCTGAGTGGCTAAATAATGCTAATATGTGAAAAGAAGGGCATATGTGTGTGCTAAGATTATGTTCTGCGAGTAATAAAAAGTAATCACCTCTGTCAATCTCTAGAGTGGTCTTCAGCAGTTGATAGAGTCATGACCTCTCTTTACAGAAATGGATCCTGAGATTCAGCTAGGTTGTCATGGTACCCTAAAAGTAGCTAGACATTTCTTTCCCCTATGGTGTTTATCAAAGCTTATTTATCATCAGAGTGCTCTGCAAGCTTTTTACAAATACAGTTTGCCTAACTTCACCCAAGACATACTGAAAAAAATGACTGCCTTACAAACTTTATATAATTATCAACTCATATAATTTTACTACTAAAACTGAAAGAATTAAGATATTAGAGAAGAGCAGCTGATTAAAGCAACTGTTTCACAATCACCTGTTCTGTATAAAGCACAGCAATCCCATGTTGGAGTTTGAGTGGAGCAGCGATACACAACATGCAGAGAGCCCAGACTTGGGCACTGGAGCGTGTATCAGGTAGTTGGTTGCATTGGCTGATGGCTCTCTAACTCTAACATGCATTAAAATCGTCAGGAAGGTTTACTAACATTTTAATTACTGAGCCTGAGCCTCACAGGTTCTGCTTCAATACATCCAAAGAAGGAGCCTCAAGAATCTGCATTTTATCAAGTCTTCACGTAGTGCTACTAAAGAAACATACTTAGGACCACTAAATGAGCCATTATTTAAAATCTTATGGAGCTGGGCGTGGTGGCGCACGCCTGTAATCCCAGCACTCGGGAGGCTGAGGCAGGAGGATTGTTGTGAGTTCGAGACCAGCCTGAGCTACAAAATGAGCTTAAGGACAGCCTGAACTGCATAGTGAGACCCTGTCTCAAAAAGACAAATAAATAAATAAATAAATAAATAAATAAATAAATAAATAAATAAATAAATAAATAAAATCTTATGGCTCTCTTAAAATCAAAAGAAACATTTCTGAGTATGTGTGGTAAGGAAAATTGAAATAAAGGAAGTACTGCTGTGCAGTGTTGTGTTATTTCCTCTGCCCTCCTCTTTCCTTCACTGCCAAACAGGGTCATGTGTCACCTCAGTCATAGAAAGAAATCTTCCTTATGCCTGAAAAATGACCCCATTTTCTTACCACAAATGCACTGGCTGGCACCATTTCCAGTAGAAACATTTGCTTCCTTCACTGCCTGGTTTTGCTAAAACTAGTAAAGCCCTCTGCTTTTAAGTCCAGAAAGAGATAACAAAGAGGGATGTCACTTTTCCTACTGTAGCAGGCATTTTCTTTCTCAAACTCTGACCCCCAGACAAGCAGGGGCAAAATTACTTGCCATTTTTATTAATAATTGAAATTATGAGGACCCACTACATACTAGGTAAATCAAAATGTGTCCTGAGAGTCTGAAACCTTAAGTGTCTTAGGTGATTAGGCATTTCTGAAATACAATAAAGTTAGAGATATCCTAGTAAAAGGACTTAATGTTAAATTTGTACAAAGACTCTAAGAAACGTCTTATTTGTTGTAACTGATCATCATTTCCCTTTTCTGGATTTCATTAAAAGTCCCATGGAGGGGCTGGGGATATAGCTGAGCAGCACAAGCACCTGCCTGGCAAGAACAAGATCCTGAGCTTGATTCCTGGTACCAAAAACAAAAACAAAGCAAAGCTTTGAGGAATGAGGGCAGACAAACACCAGGCTCCTTCTCCTTCACCTCTCTGTGTATTGCATCTCATCCCACCCCATGTGAATACCTCTCTCTGAGACATATATCAGGTTACAAAAGTACACAGACTTAAGTCCTTAAACAATGCCACCCAGCAAGGAAATAATTCTTTTTAAGATGTTTTTATTTTATTTTATTTTACTTTATGTTTTAAAATGTCTTGTCTCTGTTGCTTCTTTTATGACATGTTCTGGACATATTTCAAAGGCATTTGTATTCCATACTGACTTTCATTTTGTTTTAATGTTCTAAGAAATGTCATAGCCCCCCATGCTGCACTGGCCCACTCCCTGGGTGCACTGAGCCAGCCACCGAGACTGGTGGTGCACACCTGTAATCCCAGTGCTGGGGAGGCTGAGGCAAGAGGATCACTATGAGTCCAAGCTGCATAGTGAGACCCTGTACCACATACATAAAAAACAAATGCTGTAGCTTATGTTGAAATGATACATTAAGATATGAGAGAAAAGAGACATTAAGAGAGAGCACAAAAGAGGTAACAAGGAAAATAACAGCAGCACTAATGAGAAAAAGAGTCAGGCACAAGGATGGACCTCTCCTGCTGCAGCACTAAAATGTTTTCAGTTCCTTGAATGGCATACACCTCCTCCTATCTTTCTAGAGTAGGGAGAACTTTGGAAGTTTGGGGATGAAATGCAATCCTTCCACTTGATTTAGAAGCTGAGTCTGCTGGTGTTTCTCCCTTTTGATTTATTGTCAAGTTACACCAAATGTATATTTCATCTCTTGGAACAGTCAATGTTGTCTTGTATTTCCTTATTAAGGACTTCTGAACAGAATTCTACATAAAGTAGATTAACTAATGAAGGTCAGAAAATAGTGTACTATGGGGCATAGACTGCTAGAACACAGAACTAAACATGTGGGTTCTCTGGAAAGAGGTACCCATCCCATACAATTAATCAATACCTAGCTTTAAATGACTTCTAAATTCTTTTGTTTCTTCTCTGAGAGAGAGAGAGAGACTGTGTGTGTATGCTTGTGTATGTAAGAGTATATACTTAAAATATATTTGCATTAGACATAATAATCATATAATCATTTTGTGTATCATAATAACTTTTAGGGGATGGGGAGATAGATCAGTAGAATAAGCTCTTGCCTGGCAAGTGCAAGGGCCTCAGTTTGATCCCCAGTTCCACAAAAAATAAATAAAATAACATAATTCTGCAGGATGTTATATCCACTGTTCTTTTTACATTACTCTTTAGCTCATGTAAATGTTACTATTTGGATAAAAGCTGTGAAAATAATAAAAATGTTATCCCCCTTAGTTTCAAAATAGGGCCGGAAATTTTGAAGGCAGCCCACTTCTCAGATGGGATTGATGAGCATCCAAAATCTTTCTCTGACTGAAAGTATATCTTCTGATCGGCCTGCTCCACCTGTCAAAAGCCAACTGTAACAATCAAAAGAGTCTCAATTTGAGTCTAATATACTAGAGGACTCTACTGTAAATTAAGGCTTTAATATATAGGTATTTCTTCATTTAATTTCTATCAGTTTGCAAGGCCCTAAGGAATAAAATATAAAATGGTTAACCTTTGGTTTACTGGTGATAGTGAATTGACATCAGCTGGGCACACTAGCATACCAGGGTGATATGCATAAAGTGCCCTCAAAAATAATAAATATCCAGGAACAAACCAGAAGTTTCCTGGAGGGAGAAAGATTTATATCTATGAGGATCATATGAAGCCCCAAGTGACAAAAACCTGACTATCTGGTTTAAACAAATAGGGATTATTTTACACAAAAAAGACTCCAACTAGTTAGCTGGAAGCATTGTTTCTGCTGTTCATAAATATTACTAAACACTGAAGGTCTTCTAATCATATCTGTCTCCCTTTATGAAGAAATCAATAAAATTTCCACCTCTCAACAAACTTCCATTTGCATATCACTGGTCAGAACTATATCACAAGGGAGTCTAAGAAAGGGAGTACTAAGCTGGGCACATAGCCAACTAAAAGAAAATCAGGATTGTTCTAGCAGGGAAGGAAATGGACACGGGGTAAACAAGAAACAATGCCTGCCAAACATCAAGAGAAGGCCTTAGCTGTTTTAATTCAAATCAGTGACGATTCACTCGGCACCTACTATATGCCAAACATTATGTCTGATGCTTAGAGTTCTAGCCTTTGCTTTAAACTACCAAAATTCAAAGAATAACATTTATCACAAGAGGTTAATTACCAAAACAAATATCCAGGTTTGTGTTTAGTTTTATTTTATTCCTAGATGCTAAGCCACACTAAATTTTGAAAATGTAATTTCTTCAGACATTTTGGCGCATAGATTCAAACATGAACTAACTTGCTCCGTACATGGACCTTCACAAAGAAAGCCTTTAAAATGCAGCTAGCAGGGTCATCATCAGAGTTACTCTATAAATACGAATATTTTCCACTTTTTAACTGGATTTATACCTGGATGTACTGGAAATTACATTTGATGATGAACTATAGAATAGATTCCAGCTGTGGACAGCTATACAGCAGCTCAAATGTTTCAAGAGCAGTTCACCTCCACACCTTTATTTCCACACAATCTCCAAACTCATTCTTAACTTCTGGATAATCAATACAAAGGACGTTTTATAACCTGAGGATGTGCTGCAAAGACCCTGTCCTCACTACCTGCTTCCCCCCCAAATCAGGGGCAAAAGTTTAAAAACTCTAAAGTGATTTATATTAAAGGTTGACTCCTTGGGAGTCTCTCCCCAAGGAAAGATCAATAAATGGCTCTCAGGAAGAGTTAGTTAATGCTGCTTTGATGTCAATGGGACCAACCAGGAAATCCCTATAGTGTGAAACCTAATAACACTGTAAGTCAGAATGCAAAAAGACTTTGGGAAAGTCAAGAAGTATCCAGTTGTATCATAATATATAGACCCTTCAGGTCAGGGAGATAGCTCAGCAGAATAAGCATTTCCCTGGCAAGCGCAAAGGCCTGAGTTCAATCCCTGATTCTGCAAAATAAATAAACAAACAAACAAAATTTCTGCAGGAAGCCATAGATGGTAACAAAATATGATATGAGAAGGAATTTAATACCTAAACGTTTTGCCTTCCTTGATCTATTGTGTTAAAAGTCTCATTAATATTGTTTCTTAAGGGCCTTTTGGTAATAGATGTATTCCATTCTTGTTATTATCCAGAAGAGAACAGGATCCAAAGGCTATCATGTCCTTCGGTATTTTATTATTGTTATTTTTATTGTTGTTGCTGCTGCTGCTGTTTTGAGCGGTAGAAAAATAGATAATCTATGATTTAGGGAAAAGGTAGAATTCAGTGAGATGTCCCTGGTGGAAGTCAAATCTAAGCAAAAAAGAGCAGGTAGCCACTGAACTTTTGAAAAGAAAACATATTAAAGAGAAGAAAGAATCTCATTTTTTATACCTAAATCATGATTCTTTCTTCTCTTTAATATGCTTTCCTTTCAAAAGTTCAGTGGCTATGCAAACAGCTACACTCTCTTAATTTACTGATAAGAGACATACACTATAATAATGTCTGTAAGTATAATATCATGTATGCACCTTCTATGCTACCAAAACATTATGAAAACAGTTTGCAACGTATTAATTTATCAAATCCATCTTGTCAAAGTATCTTAGAACTATCTCATTGATATTTGTATTTCAATAAAATAAAAATTAGAAAAAGAGAGAAGAAAGAAAGTAGCAGGATCGCATAATGAATCAAACGATCCTTACACTTGTCCTTGACAAGCTCATGTTTGAGTCAGTAAAGCATAGTTGTACTAAGGTATTTAGATCATTTCTTAAATGAATCAGAGTGTCATAACATGCCCAGTACAGTAACTTACATGCACTTCTACACAATATTTAATAAATCCTAACCGTGAAAAACTATGTAAAGAAGTTTGAAAGGAAGAATAAGGTTGATGAAAGGGCACATCTTCAGTGGAATAAAGATGTTCATTTGTACTCTGTGTTTTTGTTTGCTTGTAACTGATATGAAACCCCACCCAATGTAATGTCTCCATGGTTGTCAGGTTCTAACATGAAAAACAGGATGACAAAGGGCCAAGGCAGAGTAAAAGGAAAAGATTCTCAAGCATAACAACAAGGAAATGAAAGATAAGGTGGGGAAAAGAGATATAGAGAGAGATAGAGAGAACTGGGGAGAAAGATGTACCTTTCTAGGTCACAGCCCCATTGACCCAGCCCAACCAGGGCCCAGCTCTAAACTCATTTGTAGTGAATCTCTTGATATGTATATTATCTCTATGATGCCATCACTTCGCACACAAATGAGAATTTGGGAGGATGTTTTAAATAAAACCATAATAGGGAGTGGTAATAGTTTAGGTAATAGGAGAAAGAGAATAGATTAAAAAAAGGAGAGTAAGAAGGAGACTAAAAGAAGTAGTTGAAGCCAGAAATGAGAATGAGAGGAGTATAAAGAGGTTAAAGTAAAATAAGAAACTAAATATTGAAATTCTTGATAATAACAATAACAATAGTAGTAGCTAACACTTATTTAAGACTATGTGCCAAGCCCTGCTGAAAATAAATCACAGGCACTAACTCACATTCAGTGATCCTGTGAAGTAGATTTATGGCTGTTGCTCATCTTTACAGACTGAGACACTGAGATACATAGGTTTTAAGTCAAAATTATAGATTTGTAAAGCAAGGGCAAGAGATAAAGAAAGAGGCAGTCTTGGCACCAAGTAGTCTCTGACTTTTCAGTTATACCACTAATACCTTTCCTTTCCATTCAGTTTAAGTCAGGTTTCTGTCACCTACTACTGACAGAGTCCTTCCTAATAAATATTCTACTGACTGTTTGTCATGGGCAGTGACTGAGTTAAGTGTTTTGTATACTTGAGTTTAATCCTGACAACCCAGTAAATTATTATTGTTATTACCCCATTTTGCAAATTAAAAAACTGAGGCACAGAGAGGTTGAATAACTTACTCTGAGTCATGTGGCTTAAAGGTAGCAGAACTATAAGCAAATGAGTTGCTTAACACAGGACCATCTGTTTGGACTTGTCATACTCTTTGGAAACCAGTTTTATGATGTCATGCAGCTTTGACTCTCTAGTGAAATGTCACCTAGAACTAATAGAAGCTGACTCTGGGATTGCTTGTGCCCAAAGAGACGTGCTTCCAAACAGTGAAAAGAAGGAATGACGAAGCCATTTCTGTGATTACTACTGGGAATACTTCTTAGAACAAGATTCACACCCTGGGAAGCACCATACTAAGATACACAAAGCTACCATCAATTGAAAGCCTACTCCTGATTCTTTTTTGTTTTCAGCCTCTCCCTGTAGAGACTGGGCATCATCCTTGGGGGTTTGTTGTCAATCCCTATGAGCATTGCTTCTTTTGTAAGTGCCATCCATACAAGCAGTCAATTTCTATAGCTCTACTATAGAAGAAAAGGGCTGTGCATTTGTTTTTAAATTTTTAAATTTTCTTTTTAGTGTGCTCAAAAGCCTATCTGCTGAGGATAACTAAACACCAAAAAACTCAAACTGATACTCTAGCCAATCAGAATTCAAACAGTTAAAGATTACAAATGGCATTCAACTAACTTAGGTGCTTGAACTCGTCACCACAATCCAACAGTCTGGCATTCTGCAACCATAGTGAGTTATTCAAAGAAATTGTTGACCATATCCATTTACAGCTCAGCTTAATATTATGGGCTCATGATGTATACTTCATTTTTATACTTTTGTGCTGGATGGTTAAGACCTAGGTAGATCAAAACTTACATACCAACACAAGAACTTTATATTTCCTATGTGGTCAGTGAAGTCCTCTCAGGGTTTATCTTGTAGTCCTGTACATTATTCTGTAGTTCCTTTGTCTGTCTCACCCATGTGGATGAGTCACGGCCAATGCTTGACCAGATTGCTCTCTGTGAGAGCTTGAGAGAAAGTTTTCTCTTCATGTGACTCTCCCCAGGCACACTTTAGAACTTCAATCTCTTTCCTCTGTGGCTCCATAGTCTCCTTGATCAGAAAATTTGGAGCTCACCTGAGTTTCATGATGTTGCAGTACAGGTTCTCCTATGTCCTGAGTCTTCGCTGACCTTGAAAGGCTAGGGCCAAAATGTTGGCTGGCCTTGTGGCTCTTCTATTTCTCTAACTCTGACTTGTAATCTTAGGTTGTTAACCATCCAGAAGAAAAGCTGATTAGTATCGTGCAGCATATGCCATTCGCTGTGCCTTATCTGACTCAATTGATTTTACTTGTTGTACGTTTCCTTTTGTATTTCTGCTTTTCGCTTGTTATACTAGGGAGACTATACGATATTTACACATGTGTGTCTGGTTTATTTCACTTATGAGTATATGTTCAAGTGGCATCCACTTCAGTATAAATGCTTCAAACTTATCATTCTTAATAGCTGAATAATACTCCATT
>PVKA01011145.1:0-12050 GCA_004027165.1 Ctenomys sociabilis | reverse complement strand
TCTATCACACATTGCTTTGTCAATGGAGTGCCCACTTTTGACAGGTGTAGACAAAGGAAGGGTTGTAGAAAGAAAAAATCATGATGTGTGTGTATAGACAGTACAGTTGGGATAGTTAACGCTGTGCTTCTACATAATTCTTTGAGAGGCAAGATGGTGGTTGGACAGGATATTATGTCGGCTTTTAGTACTATGGTCATCCACTAGGTAAATAATTATTGAATTTTTGATATAATTCAGGTACAAAAAATAAGATAAGTAAGCAACTACACTCTTAATTCACTGATAAGAGATATCTGCTAAAATAATATCTGTAAATATAATATCATGTATGCACCTCGTACAATACCAAAACGTTATGAAAACAGTTTGCAATGTATTAAATCATTGAATCTGTATGGTTAAGGAGCCTTGAAACTGTTTGATTGATATTTGTATTTTAATAAAATAAAAATAAATGAAAAAAAAAAAGGTGAACCAGAAAAAAAAAAAAGATTACAAATGGACTTCGTTGTTTTTAGAACCATTAGGAGGCTCCCCTGATAACTGTCAGCTGATTTATATCTTGCTCTTTATTTTTGTACACATATTATAAGAAATGTTATGTTAAATAAGTTCATATTAAATACAAAACTAGGACTTAATCTTCCTTAAGAGGAAAACAATGATTTTTAGCTGCCTTTGTTAAACAGCCTTATTTTCTATTCATTAAATGTTCATCAATGTTTGCTAGTTCTTACAAGTTGAATGATTAAAAGGATGGTAGAGATGTAAGTTTTAGGAGATCAATCACTGTTTGTAGCCCTTTCAAAAATATATGTTGCAAGGCATGGTAGATCTTCTCCATGAGACTAGTTAATAATATACATTTTGAATATTTTAGGGCCATATGCATGCCAGCACAATGCAGTTGGATGGATTGTGCATTTGGTCTTCTAGTATCAAAACTGTGCCTCACAACACCTATTGTAATAAATTACAATGGAGAAGTTCTTTATGTTCCACTATACTAAGGTGGATATTTAAATAACATACACCAGAAGTATTCTAAGTTAATGGTCACACTGCAAGAAGGGTACCACCTAACATATACTGTGACTTATCTTGGCCCATAATTATGGCTAACAGCTCCTGACTCAAAAGTGGAATCCACAAAATGAGAACAGTTGTTCCAATAAAATGATAGTTGAGTAGAAACAAACTGAAAAGAAATGTTCATTGGTTCTGATTGAGGTTTTGACGTACTTCAATTTTTAAATATAGAAAGCAAATCACACACATATGCTTCATTCTAGTTTTTTTTTTTTTTTAAGCAATGACATAATTGATGGAATTTAGGGAAAGGGATGGATCTCCTGGGTTTTAGTTGCCTTTGATAGGACCTCCATCCTTTCTAATGTTGAAATGTGTCCACTAACATAAACAATTTGTGGATGGAACAAAAGGTATACTGCCTCTGGCATAAGAGGTATTCTGCACAATGGAATGATATTTTTCTTCACTCTTGTCTTGGAATAAAGGGAGAATGACCTTTGGTTTTTTATTGTATATGTAAAGGCATTTAATTTGTGCCAAATAATTGCTATTGCTACCTTGACTTGTCATATCATATTTGTTTGTCAACCTATTATGCCAAATAATGTCTTTGGATGCGATTGCTGAAACTGGTTTGATTAACTCTGCTTTCAAACACTTGGTGAGATGTGGAAATTTTCCCAAGGTCCTACAATCAGATCAATAGAGCAGACAGTGTATATTACAGGTCTTCTGACTTCCGGCCCAATCTTCTTAATACTAACCTTTGTTGTCTGTAGACCATGCTACATGTACTTTGAGAGAAGTATTTAAATAAATAGGATCCTGTGCCCAGTAATCAAACTTGTTCTATTTCCCCATCATGTAACTAGTATCCTCCCTACCATCACCCAACCTCCATATACCATTTAGACGCCTGCTACTGTTCATGAGGCAAAACATCCAGATCATTTAAATGGGATTTGAGATGAATCGTGCTATGTTCCCTCAGAAATTACTTTGACACAACAATTACTCCAGTAATAAACAGTGGAAAATACAGTGTTAAGGAAATCAGCAAATCTAAATTGCCTTAATTGGCATTACTAATTCTTGCACACAAATACATTTCACATAAATAAATAATTATACTAGTTTCCTTCCAAATTTCAATTTGGACATGAAACATCCATTTAGTTTACTGGAGCAGAAAGCAGAAGCCTTTACCAGAGTTGACAGTTAACTTGGTGATGTGTAGCCTGCAATTTAAGTTTGTCATATTGTTCACAGTAACTGTTAGCATAAGACTTTGTGTGCAATAGAGTTTTCAAATGAAGTGTTCTTAAATTCCTAATTGTTTATGAACAGAACTTAATTTCTATATTATTATCTCATGAGAATAAAATGCTTGATTTCAACACATGAATTGATATATACCTTAAGTTTTTAATCCAGAAAAGTATAGAATTTAGACTAAATTTGTGGTTTAAATTGCAACAGTACAATCACAGGAAAGATGAAGTTGGTTGGCTTATTAAAAGTTCTGAAAAATGAAATAAATTGCAAGTTGCTAATTAGTGTTTGGGGAAGTAGAGAAAAATGGCAATAATATGTAATGTTTATCAAGTACAGTAGATCCTATAAAGGCCCTAAATTATACTTTTTCATATAGAATCCCATTTGATCTTCATAGTAATTCACTGAGATAAGTATAGTATAGCAAACACATGTACCAACTCTACATTCAGGTGATCTGAATTTGAACTTTGAATGTACTATTTACTTGCTGTGTTGTCTTGGGCAAGATGGTTAAACTTCCTAGCCTTAGTTTCTTCATCTATAAAATGGATATAATTATAGTGCCTACCTCATCTATATGTGTATTAGGAAAGCTAACATAGGGGCTCCCAGGTTAGCCCAGTTGTTTAAAGTGCCTGCTTGGGCTAACTTAGTCAGGCACAGGGGACCATAGTTCGATCCCCAGCTCCACATGTTGTATGAGGCCCACCCTTATGGCAGCCTGAGCCAGCCAAAAAAAGTCTTTCTGAAGGAAAGTAAATAAGTATAAAATGCACAGAACAATGTTCAACACACAATAATCATTCAACAAAAGAAATATATTACTATTTTTTACTTTATGAATGAAGAATATTATGCACAGAGAAGCTGAGCAAATTTTTCAGTCAAGAAACTAGTAAAAAAGCCGGGCGTGGTGGCGCATGCCTGTAATCCCAGCACTCAGAAGGCTGAGGCAGGAGGATTGTTGTGAGTTTGAGACCAGCCTGAGCTACAAAGTGAGCTTAAGGCCAGCCTGAACTGTATAGTGAGACCCTGTCTCAAAAAGACAAAAAAAAAAAAAAAAAAAAAAAAAAAAAAAAAAAAAAAAAAAAAAAAAAAAAAAAAAAAAAAAAGAAGCTAGTAAATGGTAGACCTAGAACTTGAACCTTGCTTATTTGATATAAGATTCACATGCTTAATTCTGTGTTGTATGTTATGGTTTGTGTCTAGTTATCCCCCAAAAGCCTCATGCAGTCAAGGGGCACATGGGCTAGACTTCTAGAGTTTGTGATTAACTCATGATGCAGTGGGATTATGGGTGTAAATGCTACTGGGATTATGGGTGTGAGTACTGCACCCAGCCTGGGGCAAATAGCCTGAATGCAACACAAGATAGACAGTTACTGTCTATTGTCATTGTTCCTGCTACTCCTCCATCTGCTCTTGTTTTGCTGTGTTCCACTGCCATGAAATGCTGCCCTTTGCCGTATACCAGTCTGCCTTTGAGCCAGCTTTGTATGGAATGAAACTTCAACAAACTGTGAGCTAAATAAACCTTTCCTTCCTTCATTTTGTGTGTTGGGTATTTTTTCCCAGCAATGAGAGAGGAGTAATGGAGACACTGTACAATTTTTTAAGATATCTGAAAAGAAGAAAATAATTATAACTCCAAACTTCTCAAATTGCTGGAGGTCCAATCCTACTGTGGATTCTTAGCTGATGTAAGAATCAGACAACTGAAAATCTTTTTGTATTTGTGTCTTCATACAAGATTTCAAGCAGATTCACTAATTGAAAATTTTGAATTGTTTTCTAACAGTGAGTATGACTTTGCTCAGTAATTCAGTTTTTTCTGCCTAGATAACTTCATGGCCAGTGATAGGGCCTTCATACATTGCTGACAAAAGTAAGAAATACAACCTGTGCTTAAGGCTACAACAAAGTTATCTGATTCTCATAATTTAATAAATGGGGCTTCTGTGAAAAGCATATCTCTAAGTGACAGAATGAACATTTTTTAAACAGTTTACAGTCAATTTTGGACAAGAAAACTGATGTTCTAGACTAATAAATGTTGGCTTTTGTTCAAATGAGACTGATTCTCTGTTAAAATGTTGGCTAAGCTGTTTTCTGTGTGACCACAGGTTAATCAGTATCCTCCTCTGAGCCTCTGTCTCCTTCTAGAGATTATATTCCCAGATCCCAAGAGTTTTAACTGCTCTGAGCCATTCTTGCATGTGAAGAGATGTCAAGGGCAAAACGGCCATGCACTCTCTTAATTCAGAAATCTTTCCCTACAAGCCAAGAGGGTTCTATCTAGAGATTTTAATCTCTTGATAAGGTCAAAGAAAGGCCATGAAAGTAGTTATTGTAAAGGTTATGACTTTCCCCTGGGCAATTCCATTTTCTATCTAAGCCTTAAAGGACAAATGTTCAATATCACACACCCACAAAAGGATTTTTCTATGGCCTGAGCTCGTAGGCACTATTTCAAATTCAAGTTTTGAAGCATAAAATTTCCAGTGCCAAACTCTTCATCATTTGTTTAGCTCATAAGAGTTCCTGGTTACTTTCAAAAACTCCTGAAACATTCCTTTCAAAATCAAATCAATTTTAATATATTTACAATTTATTCAGATAAATGCTGTGACACTTTGAGGAAGAGGTCAACTGCAGAATCTATCAAGGGTATGTCCAAGCTACTGATTAAACATATAAGAAAGCAGAATCATCTAGTAGCAGAAAAGATCTAGGTTTATTATTTAACAATGAAACAAATCAGGAAATAATTCACCCGTTTTCAGAGCAGGGGTTTTTGCCAGATAACTATGTACCCCTATTTATGAACCATACAGTGAAATGAAAGTACGTGTTCAAGGCATTTTTTCACCTTGGTTTGGGTGATAGTGCCATGTATAGTGAAAAGATTTAAGGCAAATTGAAACAAAGACTCTGCCAGAAAAAAATATACATATATGCACACACACTTCAGGAAAAGAAAAATTTGTATAAATATTTTAATACTAAATTTACTGAGATGTCATGGGATTAATACATGTTATCTTTGGCCTCCACAAACGTCAGAGTCACTCAAAATGGTGGCCATTAGCTTCCAGATGTTTATTAATACAGAAAACTTCTATTTGAATAACCTTGGTAATTCACATTGTTGCACCTGCATCTTTAATTTTTTTTTCATTTACTTTTTATTTTATTAAAATACAAATGTCAATCAGACAGTTTCAAGACACCTTAACCATACACATTCGATGAATTACTACATTGCAAACTGTTTTCATAATGTTTTGGTATTGTACAAGGTGCATACAAGATATTATATTTACAGATACTATTTTAGCAGATATCTCTTATCAGTGAATTAAGAGTGTAGCTGCTTATTTATTTTTTATACCTGAATTATATCAAAAATTCAATAATTATTTACCTAGTGGATGACCATAGTACTAAAAGCCGACATAATATCCTGTCCAACCACCATTAGTGCAGATCTTGCCTCTCATAGGATTATGTAGAAGCACAGTGTTATCTATCCCAACTTTACTGTCTAAACACACACATCATGATTTTTTCTTTCTACAACCCTTCCTTTGTCTACACCTGTCAAAAGTGGGCACTCCATTGACATTCAACTAACTTAGGTGCTTGAACTCGACACCACAATCGAACACAGTCCAGTATTCTACTACCATAGTGAGTTATTCAAAGAAATTGTCGACCATATCCATTCACAGCTCAGCTTAATATTATGGGCTCACAATGTATACTTCATTTTTATACTTTTCTGCTGGATGGCCAAGACCTAGGTAGATCAAGACTTATATACCACCACAAGAACTTTATATTTCCTATGTGGTCAGTGAAGTCCTCTCACGGTTTATCTTGCAGTCCTGTACATTATTCTGTAGTTCCTTTGTCTGTCTCATCCATGTGGATGAGTCACGGCCAATGCTTGACCAGATTGCTCTCTGTGAGAGCCTGAGAGAAATTTTTCTCTTCATGTGACTCTCCCCAGGCACACTTTAGAACTTCAATCTCTTTCCTCTGTGGCTCCATAATCTCCTTGTTCAGAATATTTGGAGCTCACCTGAGTTTCATGATGTTGCAGTACAGGTTCTCCTATGTCCTGAGTCTTCGCTGACCTTGAAAGGCTAGGGCCAAAATGTTGGCTGGCCTTGTGGCTCTTCTATTTCTCTAACTCTGACTTGTAATCTTAGGTTGTTAACCATCCAGAAGAAAAGCTGATTAATATCCTGCAGCATATGCCATTCACTTTGCCTTATCTGACTCAATTGATTTTACTGGTTGTACGTTGTATTTTACTTTGTATTTCTGCTTTTCGCTATACTAGGGAGACTCAGCGATATTAACACATGTGTGTCTGGTTTATTTCACTTATGAGTATATGTTCAAGTGGCATCCACTTCAGTATAAATGCTTCAAACTTATCATTCTTAATAGCTGAATAATATGTGATGGACATCTTGGTTGTTTCCAAGATTTTGCTATCACACATTGTGCTGCTATAAACATAGGTACACATATATCTCTATGATACAATGTATCTAGATCCTTTGGGAAAATTCCCAGTAGGGGGATAGCTGGCTTGAATGGGATTTCTAGTCCTACTCTTTTGAAGAGTCTCCACACTGACCTCCACAGTGGTTGTACCAGTCCACATTCCCACTAGCAGTGGAGAAGTGTTCCCTTCTCCCCACAACCTCTCCAACATTTGTTGTTGGTTGATTTCCTTATGATAGCCATTCTTTCTGGAGTGAGATGATATCTCAGTGTTGTTTTTATTTGCATTTCACGAATGGCTAGTGATGTGGAGCATATTTTCATATATTTGTTTGCTTGTTTAATTTCGTCCTCTGAGAAGTGTGTATTCATCTCAGATGCCCATTTCTGAATTGGGTCTTTACATTTGAGGGCCCTGCTATATCTTAGTTCTTTATATATTCTAGACAGTAGTCCTCTGTCTGATTGCTTATTAGTTAGGATTTTTTCAAAGTTTGTGGGTTGGCTTTTCACTCTGTTGACAATTTCTTTTGACATGCAGAAGCTCTTTAAGAAGAGTTCATCCCATTTGTTGATTCTTTCAAGAGATTCCTGTGTGACTATGTTTGTTCATGAACTCTTTACCTACCCCTATGTCTTCAAGAGTTCCTCCTACTTTCTCTTCCAGGAGATTGAGTGTTTCTGTTTTATTTTTTTTTCTATTTATTTTTATTTTATTAAAATACAAATGTCAAGCAGACAGTTTCAAGACACCTTAACCATACAGAGTCGATGAATTAATACATTGCAAACTGTTTTCATAACGTTTTGGTATTATACAATGTGCATACATGAAATTATATTTACAGGTTTTTTTATAGCTGAATTATATCAAAGATTCAATAATTATTTACCTAGTGGATGACCATAGCACTAAAAGCCGACATAATATCCTGTCCAACCACCATTAGTGCAGATCTTGCCTCTCATAGAATTATGTAGAACAATAGCGTTATCTATCCCAACTGTACTGTCTATACACACACATCCTGATTTTTTCTTTCTACAACCCTTCCTTTGTCTACACCTGTCAAAAGTGGGCACTCCATTGACATTCAATTACCTTAGGTTCTTGAATTCGACACCACAGTCTAACACAGTCCAGCATTCTGCAACCATACGGAGTTATTCAAAGAAATTGTCGACCATATCCATTTACAGCTCAGCTTAATATAACGTTTAGATCTTTAATCCATTTTGACTTTAACTTAGTGCATGCTGATAGAGCTGGGTCAACTTTTAGTTTTCGGCATGTCAAAAGCCATGTTTTCCAGCACCATTTGTTAAAGAGGCTATCTTTCTTCCAGTGAGCTTGTGTAGCCCCTTTGTTGAAGATAAGATGGCTGAGTGTTTTCATAGATGCCTCTGCATCTTCTAGTCTATTCCACTGATCCTCAGGTCTATTTTGTTGCCAATAACATATTGATTTTATCACAGTGGCTTTGTAGTATAATTTCAAATCAGGAATTGTGATGCCTCCTGCCTTGTCTTTATTGGCCAAGATTGCCTTTGCTATTCAAGGTCGTTTGTGGTTCCAAATAAATTTTAGGATTGATTTCTCTATATCTGGGAGGTATGTTGGTGGCAGTTTGATAGGGATTGCACTAAATCTGTACAGAAATTTTGGGAGTATAGCCCTCTTCACAATGTTGGCTCTTCCTATCCAGGAGCACGGAATATCTTTCCATTTTCTGAAATCCTCTATAATCTCTTTTCTTAGGGTGTTGTAATTTTCCCTGTAAAGATCTTTGACTTCCTTGGTTAAGTGAAAACCAAGGTATTTCATTTTCTGCGGTGCTATTGTGAAAGGTATTGTTTCTATAGTTTCACTTTCGGTGTTTGTTATCTGTATAGAGGAATGCTGTTGACTTCTGTGTACTGATTTTGTATCCTGCTATGTGACTGAATTTCCCTATCAGTTCTAGTAGTTTCTTGGTGGAATTTTTGGGGTCTTCCAAGTAAAGTATCCTGTCGTCTGCAAATAGTGATAATTTAACTTCTTCTTTTCCTATTCTTATTCCCTTTATTTCTCCCTCTTTTCTAATGGCTCTTGCTAAGGATTCCAACACTATATTGAATAGGAGGGGTGATAGAGGACATCCTTGTCTTGTACCTGATTTAAGAGTAAAATATTTCAGTTTTTCCTCATTTAGGATTATATGAGCTTTTGGGTTGTCATAGATGGCTTTTATCAAGTTAAGATAGAGTCCATCTATTCCAGTTTTCTGTAGGACCTTGAACATGAATGAGTGTTGGACTTTGTCAAAGCCTTACTCTGCATCAATTGAGATGATCATGTGGTTTTTAGATTTCAGTCTATTAATATAGTGTACTAAATTTATAGATTTTTGAATATTGAATCATGCTTGCATCCCTGGGATGAATCCTACCTGGTCATGGTGTATGATCTTCTTGATGATTTGCTGTATTTTATTTGCCAGGATTTTGTTGTGTATTTTTGCATCTATGTTCATGAGGGAGATTGGCCTGTAGTTCTCCTGTTTGGTTGTATCTTTCCCTGGTATTATACTTGCCTACAGAAATGATTTTGGGAGGACTTTTTCCTTTTCAACTTCGTGGAAGAGTTTGTGGAGTGTGGGGATTATATCTTCTATAAATTTCTTGTAGAATTCAGCTGTGAATCCATCAGGTCCTGGACTTTTCTTTGTCAGTAGGCTTTTTATTATGTTTCGTATTTCGTTGGCTGTTATTGGCTTATTGAGAGTTGTAATATCTTCTTGATTCAATTTTGGTAATTTGTACCTTTTTCGAGGAATCTGTCCATTTCTTCTGTGTCTTCTATTCTGTGAACGTAAAGATTCTCGAAGTAACTATTGATAATCTTCCGAATTACCACTGGGTCTGTTGTGATTTCACCCTTTTCATTCCTTATCACTTGTACTTGAATTTTCTTTTGCCTCTTTTTGATGAGGTTGGCAAGAGGCTTATCAACTTTACTTAGTTTTTCAAAGAACCAACTTTTTGATTTGTGGATTCTTTGAATTGTTTTCTTCATCTCAATTGAGTTAATTTCTGCTCTAATCTTTATGATTTCTTCCCGTCTTTGCGCTCTGGGTTTTGTTTGCTCTTCTTTTTCTAGTTGTCGGAGGTGCAACATTAAGGTGCTAATTTGTTCCCTTTCCATTTTCCTAATGTGTGAGTTCATAGCTATTATTTTCCCTCTAAGAACTGCTTTCATTGCATCCCATAAATTCCGGTAAGTTGTACTTCAATTTTCATTGAACTGTAGATATTGTTGAGTTTCTTGTTGAATTTCTTCTATGACCCATTGATTGCTGAGTAGGGTGTTGTTTAGTTTCCATGAATTTAGCTGGTTTTTCTGGTTGGTTTTGTCATTTATTTCCAATTTCATTGCATTGTGGTCAGATAGTATGCATGGGATAATTTCTATTTTCTTGCATACACATAGGCATGGCCTCTGGACTAGTATGTGGTCTATTTTGGAAAATGACCCGTGTGCAGCTGAAAATATGTGTGTTCATCTGTGGTTGGGTGGAACACTCTATATATGTCCACCAGGTCCATTTGTTCCAAGCTCTTGTTCAGTTCTGCTACTTCCTTGCTAATTTTTTGTCTGGTTGACCTATCTTTTTGAGATAAGGGTGTGTTAAGGTCTCCTGTTAAGATTGTGTTCTTAGACATTAATTTTTTCATGTCCCTTAAGATTTGTCTTACATAGTTGGGTGCTCCTGTGTTTGGTGCATAGATATTTATGAGTGTTACTTCTTGCTCTTGAATTTTTCCCCTGACCATTATATAGTGGCCTTCTTTGTGTCGTTTGATCATTCTTGGTTTGAAGTTAAGACTGTCTGAGAACAGAATTGCTACTCCTGCTTTTTTCTGAGGTGCTGGGGCATGCAGTGTTGTTTTCCACCCTTTGCCTTTGAGCCTGTGAATGTCCTTTTGTGTTAAGTGTGTTTCTTGTATACAGCATATTGTTGGATTTTGTTTCCTAATCCACTGTGCGTGTCTATTTCTCTTAATTGGAGAATTGAGTCCGTTTACATTTATCCTTATAATTGAAATGTGCTGACTCATGTTTGTCATGATATTTAGCTGGTATTGTTTACTCCTTTGTAACCTGTGTTTAATTGACTGTCCTGTTTAGTGGGTTCCTTCCATTCTCTTGCATGGAGTTCTGCTCGTTGTGGTCACTGTCTAGAACCTCTTTCAGCAGCCTGTGAAGGGATGGCTTTGTCACCATGAAATTCTTTAGTTGTTCTTTGTCGTGGAAGTATTTCACTTCTCCATCAAACTTGAAAGAGAGTTTTGCAGTTTATAGTAGTCTGGGCTGGAATTTGTTTTCGTGTAGGACTTGAAGAACTCTGCTCCATGCTCTCCTTGCCTTCATTGTTTGTGTAGAGAAGTCGACTATAATTCTGATGGGTTTTCCTTTGAATGTGAGCTCCTTCTTCTCTCTAGCAGCTTTCAGTATATTATTTTTGTGTTCGATTTCTGCCATCTTAACTATTATATGTCTCGGAGTGTTTCTACTTGGGTTGAGGTTATTTGGTGTTCTGTATGCTTTGGTGACCTGAATGTTGGATTGTTCCCTCATATTTGGGAGGTTTTCTGCAATTATTTCTTCCCAAATTCTTTTTATGTCATTTGTATTGACTCCTTCTTTCTCGTTGATACCAATTATTCTCACATTGTTCATTCTGGCGTCATCCTGCAGGTGATGGATTATTTTTTCCTGCATTCTCGTTGTTTTTAAGAGATCCTTTCTCACCTTTTTAGTAGCTGCTCCGGCCTCTTCAAGATCTGAAACTCTGTCTTTGCTTTCACTCAGACAGTTTTGTAGACTCGTGATTGCTATTTTTAGTTCTTCTGTATCTCTTTGACTGTGTTTCATGTGTTCTATTTCTTTTCTGTGTTGCTCATTCAAGGAATCCATCGTATTTTTGATCTCCTCAATTTTTTTTTTCCATGTCTTCTTTAGAGGTAGTTATTAATTCTTTTTCTGCTGTGTTTCTTCCAAGTTGGATTTCCTGTGTATATTTCTGGACTTGTTTCGGTATTTCAGATCCTATGACTTCAAAAAAGTTCTTTTTTGATTTCAGAAGTTATTTCTGCTTTGAGTTCCTCATGATCTTTCTGCTGTTGTTTCTTTTCTTCAGATGCTGTTAATTCATATATATATATATATATATATATAT